>OZ024893.1:48179825-48429825 GCA_964017195.1 Siderastrea radians
TATTATTGTTATTGTTATTATTATTAAAAGACATGTTTCGATCTTTTTCCTTTTTCCAGAATCGTCAGGAGGCCAAAAAACCTACGACAAAGCAGATGAAGCTACACCTTGGCTGGCTTCATCGATCTCATGGCCAATCTCGATATAAGCAAGTTAGGATGAAGGACGGAGGAGGAGTGCGCGAGTTTGCTTGCACCGACGATGAAAACATTACAGTTGATTATCTCAAAAGCAAAGCTATCCAGCTTTTTTTTCCCCAAGGTGCATCCCAGTACGGCGATTTATCTGAAATGAGGCTTGAGCTAGGAAACTTTGCACAAAAAAGCATCTCAGCTTTCAAAACCACGACGGGAGAGGAATGCACGTTCCAGGAGTACTTAAAGTCCCATGGACTGTTTGCAAGTAAATCCAACATTTACCTTATGTCAACATTGACAGGAGATGGAGAAAGTTTGTTAGAGGAAGATCCTATGCCTAGCCCGATAAAATCCATGAATGCTGCGCAAGAAGCCGAAGGAGGCCCAGCAATAAATGACGTTTTCATGGGATGCAGCAGAAACGTACTGGCAGGAGAGTTAAAATCTCTTCAGGTGGCAAGTACACCAGATGTGAAAGGAACCATGTCAAGCAACCCAATCGTGGAGAAACCTCAAGCACCATTGTTTGGCCTGGCTTTAAAGGAAAGCGAAAGTATGCTATGCACTTCAGAAAACACTAATGAACATCGCCTAATGATACATTACGAAATGTATACAGAGTCTTCCTATTCAGAAGTTGTTCTAACATCAACTTCGTTTTCAAGGAAGGACTGTTACGATATCAAATGTGTATCAGAGCCTTTATTGCAGGACATGGAGGTAGAGGAATTCGATCCTTTGGAGAACGGCTTTTCAGTTGTTCACATTTCAAAAGGCCAGAAATGTTTTCTTGACGTGCACGTGTCACTAGACGAGTCGTCCAATAGTCTACCTTCTGCCGAGATGTTAGCTCAGGCGAGCCTTCAGGTTGAAGACGCAAGTCTAACCGTCTTATTCTTCATCCACCTTCAGAAGTGTGGGGTTATGATTCAAACTACCTAATCCTTGGAGCGGTAACGTCGTGCCACACGGCTGCAAGTGCCATTTATGTGTGGTACCGAAATGGAGTACCATACAAACAAGGAAATAAACTGTGCTGCGTAGCAGTAAGTGAGCCCGGCGTGTACACAGTAGAGGTCCAGTATGGGGAGGAGAGGGACGTTTCTGAACCAGTCTATATTCGTGCTTTTTCAGATGAAATAAACATTTCTTCCTCAGATACAAGGGATGGGGAAGAAAGCAGCGCCTCCAATCCACCCAAAAACGAATCCTTGTTACCAGTGGTGGAAAAAGAAGAGATTTTATTCTCCACTAAAGACGAAGTAGGCAGAGGTTCCTTTGGCGTTGTATATAAGGGAGAATGGGCTGGTACAGAGGTGGCAGTGAAGCAAATTAAATTAAGGAATGCCAGGCGCATTAGGCCAGTCCTTGAAACGGAGGTAAAAGTTCACAGCATGATTCGACACCCAAATATTGTTCAGATTATGGCAATATCATTCTTAAAAAACTCCATTCTATTAGTAAACGAGTTTATTGATGGTCGCAACTTAGAGGAACTACTCTTTGGCGATGACGCGGATAACGAAACATTCAGCATCCAGGCTTGTGATAAGATGTCCGTGGGGAAACAGATCTGCCAAGCTGTAGCCTATCTTCACAACTTGAAACCCCCGATTGTACATAGGGACATCAAACCAGCAAATGTGATGGTTGCGAGAGTAACACACACAACAAAACTTTGCGATATGGGGTTAGGCAAATTAAAATCTGCACAGTCCCTTAGCCACACACAGAGCACGTCAGTCCCAGGAACGCCTGCGTACATGGCACCTGAATGTCTTGTTGGAAAGAAAAAAGCAACAATACAATCAGATGTGTGGTCACTCGGTTGCACGCTAGTCGAGCTTTTCATGGAAAAGGACTGCTGGGAGGAGCTGCTAGAGAGCAAAAGTCCTTCCGCGGCTCAAGAGGATGATAGTATCACCATTGTAAACACCCTGATTGACGTAATGAAATCAGAAAGTGTTCCTGGTTTATTGAAATCACTGTCATCCACTGTTCACGCTTCACTTGAGCAAATTCTGAAGGACTGTTTTCTTTATGAGAGCAACCAGAGGCCCAGGGCGATTGACCTCGTACACGCGTTCCACAGCTAGTTAGCTTGCCAATGGCGTAAAACAGGGAAGGTGGAATTTATTTGAAATAAGTTTAAAGAGTTGCAAGTATCTTGCAAGTATCAAGTATCATTTTAGATTTGGAGTAATCATAGTGCACTGTTTTCTTTGAATAATGAAAATTGTCAATACATTGTAATGAACTCATCCAATCGTCATGATGCATCACAAAGTGTTCCAAACTAACAGTGTTCATGAGGCAGTCAGCAATAAGAATTTGTTTATTCTCAAAGAAAAGGTTGAAATCTATTTTTTTTTAATTTTTGGAGGTCTTTTGTTGTTTTCAAGGCCATCATAAATTGATAAATAATATTACAAACTGCGGCGATGAACACCGTAACCGACCACACATTTTGAATGGCCTTCAGGAGAAGAGTGTTAATCATGTGTTGCAGGAAATTTATACAAGGCAAATCCCAGTCTTTAGTTTAATGCGCGAAGACGATAACTTCCATGGAATAAGTTATGAAAAAAATATGTTCTTTTTGCAAACAAGAAGTTTCGAAAATAGCAGTGATCGTCATTCAGTGAACCGAGTAGTCGATGGAATTCAAATTTACAAATCAGATATCAGATATCGTTGCCGTTTCTTGTACATTGAAGAGTGTATACTATTGAGCGTATTTTCTCAAGTATGTTAATGTCAATAAATTTCCTGATAAACAAGTGACATATGGTAAAGAAATAATCTCACGTAAAGGATATTGTTTCGATGAGCTACCAAATGCTACGACTCTAAACTGTATTAAATGGACAACCATGAGAATAACGTGCGGATTGCGTGACATGCAGTAGGATGGGGTAGGGTTTTACAAGCCAAAGTTCAGTTGCGATCACTTGTATCTGTAGTGTAAACTGTAGACTGAGCCGATCATACTTGTTTTTATTTCACTGTCAATCAACTCCTAAGGCATCTAACGCGGCCTCGTGTGTAACTTTGCCTTTGTTTTGCCTGCTTTAGTTTGTTTGTTCTTGTGCAATTAATTTCCCACCCTGCATCCCTATAGCTTTAGCATGTCACGCACCAAAATACAAAGCATGTTTTTTAAATGATTAGAATGTTTGTTAATGAATTTTTAATTAACTCTACTTTACATGCTTTTTGAGTATTCCACATTAGACACTGGGACATAAGACGTTAGATATAAGATGTGTTAGATATAAGATGTTATACTATGTATCGGATATATTGATATAAGATATAAGATATACTGTATATGTATGATGTTACAGTTGGTTGCAGTTGGCAAATGTGCCGTATGTTACAGTTGGATTTCAGCAGTTTATCCGCATCAAAGACACTTAATATGATTAGCTATGTTTATTCACAAGAACTGCGTAAAAAACTGCGTAATTGAAGATGACAATCTTAAGGGCATATCTCTTTTATGTTCTAGGAGTAAGTACTTCCTTTTTGTACTTATCAGCAACATCAAGCGACTAAACAAATTAAGTCATGATCTGGTGAGAATCACTAAGTAACAAATTGAACTGGATTGTTTTATCTGAAGTGACGGCTGATGTGCAGCGAATTTTATTTTCTAGGAATCGACAACAATAAAAAGGCGTATGGAATTACAGATGTTAATCTAATCATAACTTAACGTAGCGTTTGTTTTTGGTAGGTTTTGCAGGGCTGTTACGGAGGTGGCAGTAAAGCAAATTACATTAAGGAATGCCCAGCGCATTAGGCCAGTCCTTAAAATGGAAGTAAAAGTACATAGCATGATCTGCCACCCAAATATAGTTCAGATTATGGAAATATCATTCCTAGAAAACTCAATTCTCTTGGTTTCCGAGTTCATTGATGGTCTTAACTTAGAGGAACTACCTTTTGCTGATGACCATGACAACGAAACATGTCCGTAGGAAAACAAATTTGTCGAGCGGGGGCCTACCTTCACAACTTGAAACCCCCCTATCGTACACAGGGACATTAAAGCGGCAAATTTCATGGTTGCGACAGCAACACACACAACAAAACTCTGCGATATGGGGTTAGGCAAGCTAAAACCTCCACAGTCCCTTAGCCAGAAACAGAGTACTTCAGTCCCAGGAACGCCTGCGTACATGGCACCTGAATGTCTTGTTGGAAAGGAAAAGGCAACAATCCAATCGGATTGTTGCCAATCAGAAAGTACTCCTGGTTTATTGAAAATTTAGTTAGAGTCGCCATAATATTGTCGCTTGAACCCAGAGCCAAGATCCTTTTGGCCAGCTACAATTACAATCTGGCCAGATTTGTACTGGAACTAGCATTGGCTGGCAATAAGAACAAAAAAAAGAGAGGCAATAGTGAAAAAAATGTGACGTAAAGTAAACCAGTTTGCCTCGGTAAAAGCCGTAGATCCATAGCGTTGATCAAATGCTTTATGGTAGGGTGATTATATATATATATATATATATATATATATATATATATATATATATATATATATATATATATTTTAAACAAAAAACAGTGCGTGAGCAAGCACCCCACCCTGTCCGTCCAGGTTCCAGTAAAGTGTTTTTTCGTTGAATCCAACATCAAGTTTTGTTTATGTTAAGTTAAAAAAAAACACTTGTACGTAGCGGCGATGAGTGTTTTAATCGGCATGACATGTAAAGTATTATACATGTTATAAGCGAAAGGACAAGCAAAGAAATACTAACTGGGTAAGATATTGCGTTTGCGTTGGTTTTTACAATTGTTATAAAACAATGATTTCAAGAAAAGTTGGCGTTTTCCTTTTTATTGGCGTTTACTTTTTACTCAAGTTCTTATTTCTGTGTTAAGCACATACATATTGAGAACTAAAACGTTGTGTTTACAAACTATTCATGTTATTAGAGCACCCATACAAGGAGTTTAGATACATCATGTTCCTTGAGACATGAAACATACGTTCATTGTTACGTCCAAACACTAGAGATGATCAGTTCCAAATGAAAAGGTAGCTGCCGGTGTGAATAAAGACTCCTATAACCTAGTTTTCAAGCTACGTACCACTGGCCTTTCTTCTTCACCCCATAGCCCCGTTAGGCCCAGACTTTTCTTGTGTGTTTCTCTTCCGAAACCTAGTCCCAATTTTTCGGTCCATTCATTCAATACCGGATTTCCATAGCAAAGCAGAGCAGGTAAAACGACAGCTAACATAAATGTTGATAACAACGCTAAAATAACGACTTCATCAAATAAGCACTCTTAAGATTTCTATGGGGGATTTAATGTAAACAGGCCAAAAAGTACAACGAGGTCACTATGAGATTGATTATTTCAATGAATGTTTGAAACAATTTACTTATATATATTTATATATCAGATTGGGCGACTTATAATAACGATCTCATGAGGATACTGAACTAGATAACAAATAGAACTAATTGTTATCTGTTTATGTGCAGGGAATTTTATTTTCTTGTGGGCAACAGTTCAAGGGCCCATGAAATCAGCGTTAAGCGCAAACGTTAGCTGCGATCCCTTGTGGTCGGTAAACAAGAGCTTTAGTAATTTTTAAGAATGTCAGTAATCTCGCAATACAACTTCAAAGCTTCATTTGCATTTGATGGTGGCACATAATCGGGTTTAATTAACTGGACTAACTCCTCTACTCCATCAGCATGGTCAGGACAATTCTCAGCGTACAGTCCTTTGCAAGCATTTACATCATCCATGTCCACAGGTATCAGGTAGTTGCGTGAATTGTAAACTTCAGGTGTGAAATACATGATGTCTGGTTTACCACCGTGCACTTCTAATCGTTTCTGGGCCTGAATATTGTGCGTGTTCCAAAGTTCTGCCACCAAATATAGCTCCTGGCGTAATACAGGCAAGAAACAAAACTTTAAGCACTCCTTGTTGAGATAAGTATCATCAAATTGGCCTAAATCGCGAAGATCTTTAAACAGATTTACCCACCAACCACCTCCCCCTTCACGAAACTTAGACCACCAGGCCTCTATACGTTGATTTCCACTGCTTTTGCCGTGAACAAAACTTTTACTTCCAGCAAAGTCGTCATCATCATGCCATCGAAAAAACTGTTGTAGACGTCCGATGATAGTGTTCTCCGTGCCCTTGTCGCAACGCATCCTTACAGGAACCCCCTTCAGTTGCTGCACTGTACTGAGATAGTGTGAGGCAATTACGCTGGGATTTTTGTTTGTTGAGTTGGCCTCTAACCAAAGGATTCGCCTAGAAAAGCCATCTACTGCTCCATGAATAAAAATTCCAAAGGGAGCTAACTTATCCCACCCATCAACGTGCCACAAATAGTTGGGACCGGGAGTGATATACCTCCGTCTCTTTAGCCTACGTTTTTTACGACACTCTACTCCTTCAGGATCAATAATGCGGAGAGATTTCATAACAGTATCTCTTCTTACTTGTAAATTATACTTCCGCCTCAAGCGCCTCGTAAGTTGACGATAACCCATGAAGGAGCCACACGAATTCTCCAGTTCCTCCACAATAGCAAAGACTATCTGCTCAAGAGGTGATTCATTGTTACGCCCAGCCCTTCTCAGTCTCAAACGCTTAAGAATCCGTTTCACAGTCCGCACAGAAAGTATTATTCCATGTTGCAAAGCCAGAAAACCGCCTATTTCAGCGTTCGTAAATCCTTGCAAGAAGTAACTTCTTATTAAGTTGTCTCTGTCCACAGCAACGTTTTTGTTTAGTGCAGGCGTGTAAGCAGGTAAAACGCAATGAGACGGACATAATACATTGAAAAGGACGATGAGATGTAGCCACCTGTATTACAAGAGCGAAAATTTGTCAACAACTTCGCACATATAAGAAGAAATGGCTGTACAAAACTGTTGAGATAAAAACTATTTACTTACCAAAACAAGACAACGTGCTGAGAAAGATTAATAGTAGGAAAATCACCGTATACTTTCAATCCACCGAAAGACAGTATTGTGTAAGAAAGTCGGCGGTTGGAAGTCTGAAGTCTGAAGTCGGAAGTCGGAAGTCGGAAGTCGGAAATCGGAAGTCGGAAATCGGAAGTCGGAAGTCTGAAGTCTGAAGTCTGAAGTCGGAAGTCGGAAGTCGGAAGTCGGAAGTCGGAAGTCGGAAGTCGGAAGTCGGAAGTCGGAAGTCGGAAGTCGGAAGTCGGAAGTCGGAAGTCGGAAGTCGGAAGTCGGAAGTCGGAAGTCGGAAGTCGGAAGTCGGAAGTCGGAAGTCGGAAGTCGGAAGTCGGAAGTCGGAAGTCGGAAGTCGGAAGTCGGAAGTCGGAAGTCGGAAGTCGGAAGTCGGAAGTCCGAAGTCCGAAGTCCGAAGTCGGAAGTCTGAAGTCGGAAGTCCGAAGTCGGAAGTCGGAAGTCCCTCCTCGGCTTTCGTACGGGAGACATCTGTTATTTGTTTCAAAAAATATCCTCACCAAGAATCATTAGGGCTGGCTTCTACTTGAACGCTTACGATCGTGGTATCCCTCGCGTTTGTTTTGAAACAAGCGGTTCACTATTTGCGATCGTGTAATTCATGTTCGCCCATTTATTAAGATATTATAAGCGGCTGGCGGTCAACTAAAGGCATTAACAAATCAATCTTTATATCAAGAATTACTTAACTTTCGACTATATTTCAGGACATTGCCCCGAATTTAATAATAAAAACATTTGTATTAAATAATGGAGATAAGCGACAGAATCATCTCGCTTCTTCCAGTCTTTCGTCAGTGTAAGAATCAGTGTTTTGGGTATCCCTACCCGGGATACCCATTTCACTAGGGATTTGGGTATGGGGATACCCAAAACACGGGGATACCCAAATCACTGTGACACCGCCATTTTGAACGAAGAGACATTGGGAACGAGGTTGCTCTCGCCTCTCTCTCCAGTCTCTTCTCGCATTTTTCGTTCGCGCGCCACTACCTGAACGCCTGGAAGAGGGTAAGCAGATGCCAACTTACAAAGATAGGTTCTTAAATAAGTTTTGAAGTTTGGTTGAAGGCGCAGTTTTATCTGCAAACTATTCCACAAATAAAAAAAATAGTTCTTTAAAATTCACTTTCTTTGCTTTAGACACCTAAAACAAGGAGGTTTCAGTGTAGGCCTGAGACAAAACGATTTAAAAAATAACAAGAATCTTCCTAAACCAGGTGTACATGAGAGGAAAATGAACTTTTATCCGCAAAGAGCAATGATGTGCGGAAAAGAGGAGATAGAAAAGAAATTCATGGAAAAATTACAAGGGAAAGAAAAGGATCACTTGAAGTCTTCTGTACGAAAGAGTCAACAAATAAAAGTAAACGTGACAAAAAACCCGCTTAGTAAAAAATTTGTTCTACGTACACCTGCTGTTTTAGCGGTGCTTTAAAGCAATAACTGTCAGTGGAAGGCGCACTGTCTATTACCGAAACCTTTTACAGCTTATTTTAGTATTGATAACAGGTAATAACACTCCCCAGTGGGGAGCTAAATGAGCTATTATAAAGGCACCACCTGTCGAGTGAACTTATTGCTTCTTTATGACGCAGGAGTTATTTTTCTTGAAAAGTCATGTTTAGTATGAGCCCCATCTTGGCAGAACAGTGTCTTACGATTGACAGCGGATGTTGTAATTAACTAAAGCTAAACCAGGTGTAGCTGAGGGAAACTGTAATGAACTTTTACTCGCTGCAAAGAGTGTTTAAAAAGAAAAGCTAAGATGCGTAAGAAAAAGAAATTTATGACATGTACAATAGAGAACAAGAGAATAAATAATAGGAGGGCCCATTCCGCATACGTGCCTAGGGGATAGGTAATTTCGACTTAAGTTATTTTGGGATTGTTTTGTCATCGGTAAACGTTGTTTATGAAGAGACCCCATGTAAGCGGTTTTGAGTGATAATGTTGGCCGTTGATAAAATTTCATTGCTTTGTAAGACTGCATAGAATAAGGCTTGTATTGAGTATTAAGTAAGAAGCGTTGTGTAGATTTCTATAGCAAGAAGGACGGTCGTTACAGAAAGAAACAAAACCCTCAACGTTGAAACAGCTCAGCTACCCACAAAAATTTCTTGCTTTGATAGGTTACCAAATTTCCTTAGCAATGGAGCTCCGCTGACGCGCTAGCGCGCTGGCTCCGCTATAATAAGCGCGATGTAAAATGCGGCACTATTTAAGCCCATTTGATAGAACCATCGCTGCATAATAATGAGTTGCTCATTAATTTAAGCCAGAATTCTAAGAAAATAACAAATGACAAAAAAAAAAAAAAAACAACAAAAAAAAAACAATGTTAACAACAAGACTAATCAAGTGGAATATTTTGACGATCAGGTTCTGACTTGAATTGGGAAGAAAAACAAGGCGGTTTGTTTCGAAGAAAAAATACATCTTTTAAATCTTCTTGTCGAAGAAAAAAATACATCTTTCAAATCTTCTTGTGTAAAGCGATATGGTATAAACAACTTTGACGCCAGTTTTTTACTACCTAAGAAGAGAACTGAAAAGTGCTTTAAAAAT
Source organism: Siderastrea radians (assembly GCA_964017195.1). Taxonomy (NCBI): domain Eukaryota; kingdom Metazoa; phylum Cnidaria; class Anthozoa; order Scleractinia; family Rhizangiidae; genus Siderastrea; species Siderastrea radians. The sequence continues at coordinate 48,189,511 of OZ024893.1, forward strand.
CCTTAGCGGGAGTTTAAATGGCGGATGTTGTAACGGTACAACAGGTTAACCGGACGGTGTAGTAAAATACTCCGAAGAAGAAAAGAAAAGGAATGATACGGCAAAACAAGTCTAGCACAGAAGAAATAGTGCACTTCATGCTCGTGAGGTGAAGAACAACCTAAGAAACGAATGTCAAGTAAATGCATGGTGAGCTAATTGGAAAGAATTCAGACGTCAGTCTTTCAAGAGAGTTCTCGTTAGAAAACAAAGCAAAACACATGACATCCACGTTTCCTATTTGGTGAAAAAAAAAAAAACAGTTTATTTCGAAATAGTGTTTGTTCATGTTCTCACGTTATCCTTTTACAATAATTTCTGTGACGCTGCAGAATTATCTACAGTGCCAATCAAAGCCCACGCAATTCAATTTATTTTTCTTCAATTTCTACAACTTTCTACAATGACAGCCTACTGAATAAGAAAACAAGGGCGATATTATTTGTCTGCTAAGTCTGTGGTGTTTAACGTAATAGTTTTCGCTAACTGCGTCGGTTATCATCGACTAACGTGTCACTTTTGCTAGTTAGATGCATAAGTCCAGCGGGTGAGGTTTCTGTTTTAAACCAGGTGTTTTTAAAGGAACCATAGTTTTTCCTGCATCGAGGGACCGATAACGATACACAAGAGTATATATAGGAGAAAGTTATAAATAAAGAGAAAACAAGTGCACCAAACTGGATCATTTTTGTAGATAATCACTTAGTAAGATATTTCCTCATCGACTTCGAATTAGTGAGACGAAAAACCTCTAATTTTTCCACAGAATCTGTTTTGAGAAGAATAAAAATCTTATTTTGGATACGTGCGATTTTTAAGATCACTAAGGATTTTCTTAAAGGCCTCAGCAGCCCCCGTAAATTCTGGGAATTAGATTTCGTTGACTAAAATTTTCAGCAACTTGCAATTAAATACTCAGCTAAAGAAAACACACACCACACTAAGCTAAAGAAATTGCCAGGAGAGGTAGAAGGTTGCATCAATAAAATACAGTGGTTTTGACACAGGAATCATGCTATTTTTAGACTTTATTTATCATATTTTACTTTATTTATTGTATTCCATGGCGAATCTTAGTATAACTTACAAGTAAAGACAATAACAAGGCCAATTTTCAAATTACTCAAGAAAACGACAGCATGCAAATTCCAAAGAACGGTTGGAAAGCCGTTCAACATCTTTCTAATGATTTTATCTACAGGCAAAGCTCTAAAGAGCAGTAAAAAATTGCTCAACCAAGGTTCTCAAATGTGCGTACACTGAACAATATTAAAATGAATCACAAGGCAAATTTACAGTTCTTCAGTTTCGAGGCTATACTACTGGTTTATCTTCCTTCCTTGAAAGCGTTCCTTTACTATAACGATTACATTCTACGGTGAATCTATACGTATAACTTCTACTAAGTAAAGACAACAACGAATAGAATTTTCAAAATAAAAAGAAAACGACTTTACAGGCACAGAACGGCTGGAAACCCGTTCAACATCTTTCTTATATGTTTATATACAGGAAAAGTTCTAAAGAGCGGCTAAAAACCTCTCAGCAAAGTTTCTCAAATGTGCATACTCTGAATAACAATAAAAGACAATACTTGCATATTTAACAATTCTTTGGAGGTTATATATTGTTTTATTTTACAAGTGTCTGGTTTGTACAGAAATCAGTCACTTAATTGTCTTCTTTCTCTGATAGTGAAGCAGTTTTGTTTCAGTGTTCTCTACATTTCATTGCAAGAGAAAAGATTATAAGCGTATAGTAACTTTTTCATAATTAGAATTTTTACGGATGAAAGTTCTTCGGACCGTTTGCTATGTCTTTTTTCCTTATGGTTTGTACAGAAATAGCTAGCTATTTAGCTATTTCAGTTACTTGTCTTCTTACTCTGATAGTGAAGCAGATTTGGTTCAGTGTTCTCTACATTTCATTTATTCAACATATAGTAACCTGTCATAATCATAATTTTTTACGGATGAAAGTTCTTCGGACCGTTTTGCTATGGCGCTTTTTACCGGACGCGAGTTTTTAATTTACTCGATCCTGTACTTTGTTAAAACACTTCAGGAGTCTCTTAAGTCCCTGACGATAGTTTGCACTGAAACTGAAACAGATGCAAGGGTTGATGGCACAATTCGAGTGAGCCATAAAGAAGGCGATAGATTCATAGAACCAAAAGCCACAAGGCAAGTCCCGGGCAAAGAGTGATAGTAAGACAATAATAGTAGCGGGTACCCAGCACAGCACAAACCCTACCACGATAGCAATGGCCAACGTAAGCACGTTTCTGTTTCGTTTGGGGCGTTGTTGCTCAGCGTTGACCGACTGCTCGCCTGGAATCTTCTGTTTCTTGAGCTTGATGACAATGATGGAGTAAAGGATGACTAACACGGCGATAGGGATATAATAAAATAAAATAACTATGACTAGAAAGTAATTCCGCACATAGGAAAAGGACTCTCCAAACGCTTCATTCCATGCTAGGACGCAATACATCTTTCCATTAGCGTGTTCAGCCTGTTTGATGGCGACTAGAAATAGCGAGGCGACGGTCATCGCGACGATCCAAGTAGCGAGAATGAAGAAGGCGCGCAGCTTTGAACTGATGAGTGGAGAACGGAGAGGGAATACCACAGCTCCAAATCAGTCCACTGCTATAAGGACCAGGCTCTGAATAGACACAATCATGGAGCCATTTCCTAAGACGGAGACCAGCTTACACAAGGCCTGACTAAGAGAACGACTGATTAGCCACTGATTGTCCACGTACAAATATGTTAGATTCCGCGAAAACAAGAATATTGGAAACAGCAAGTCGGACATGGCCATGTTGACGATAAAATAATTGATAGGTTTTCTCAATGTTTGTGTCTTATAAACAATTATTCCTATAAAGGAATTCCCGACCAGCGAAACAACAAAGATCAGGCAGTAAGCAAAGGTTTTTCCAATTTTTTGTGCTGTAGGATTCGGCAGGAAGGAGCAGCTTGACCCATTCACCGTTGTATTCATGTTTGGCGACGATGCTGAGAATAACGTTTCTCCCACTGCAAATGCCTTGTGTGTACAGCAAATGCTGTTTTATTAATGTTCTACACGAAAGGTAGAATGACAAGTCAATTATTCAACACGTCCCGTTTCTGCTGTCAAACCATCCATTTTAATTAACAAACTTTTCAAGTAACAACATGTATAAGCCTTTAAATTTAGCTAACAAGGGCGACATTTGTCAACCAAATTATTTTAATTTTCGTTGGAAACTGACAGTTGTGCGCTCCAGTTTTCTTTGTGTACCTTCAGCTTACTAATTGACGATAATATTTTGGTGGAAGTTAGCAATTTAGCTTGCTGATAGTTTTTCTTTATTCAGCATGTCGTTCTTCAGTGACGTTCAGTTCCGGCAATTTTGCCGGTTTGCAATGTAGGTGCCTAAAAAGCAGTCCAAGTATGTTCGGCAAGATAAAAATGAAATAACATCCACGACAAAAAGAAGAGCAAAAACCTGAAGATAGTGAATTAAAAAAAATTCTATAGAAGAAAAGACTGAGCCTTTTCCAGTAAATGATGGGTAGCAACACTGAAATGAAAATATGTTCAATGGACGGAAAATAATTGTGAGAATAAGAAAAGAAGAGTATTGCCTATCCCCTCGGGTAGTCTTCTCGCCCCTTTATTGCACCTGAGAGCTTTAGAAAAAGGGTGCGACAAGAAAAAAATGTTGCGAGCGCTAGAAAGTAACAGCTGTTACTTTTCTTGTTTAATTTTTACTAATAAAACGACCAAGAGTTGAAGATAAACATAATGAATTGTCGGCACGAATACCACAAAACGGTTTGTTGATCATGAGAACTGGTCATGGAACCATAGCACATGTCCTAATAAGTCGAATTCTTTACTGAATGCCGTGGGTGAGAAACTAGGTCATCAGTTTTCATTTATTTAAAGCGTATGGACGAAGTGCAGCGAATGGTAGCGAATTAAATTCATGAATAGGCACCTTCAGCAAAACTGTCGGTTTCTGAATCAACTTGCACTGCGTTAAATAGTGTGCCATGGAGATCTTGTGACTTTTAAACATTTCAAATTTAAAAAAAATACTGTCGAAGTCCGGATTTTTACGCTCAAACGTTAACAGAAACATTTAAGAAGTTTTCCAACAAAGCAAAACAAAAACTAAAATAATACTCCCTATAGCTAAAAGAGAGCTTCGGAAACATTAATATATTCTTCAATCCAAATATTTAAAAATTGCAACGTATTGTTCTTTTCTGGAAAGTAAACAATAGCTGCTAGAATTTACGACTCTACAGATCTAGACAAAGTAAGGCTAGAAACCCTTTCAACATCTTTCTTATATGTTTATATTCAGGAAAAGTTCTAATGAGCGGTCAAAACCTTTCAGCAGAGTTTCTCAAATGTGCATACTCTGAATGACATTTAAAGGCAATACTAGCATATTTATAATTCTTTGGAGGTTATACCATTGTTTTAGTCTTCAAGTTTCTGGTTTGTACGGTGGTATTTTTTGTTGAAAATCATCTATCAGTTACTTAATTGTCTTCTTACTCTGATAGTGATGCAGTTTTGGCTCAGTTTTGTCTACATTTCATTTACTTATTTAAACTTTTAAAGAGCGGTTAAAACCTCTCAGCAAAGTTTCTCAAATGTGCTTACTCTGAATAACATTAATTGGCAACACTAGCATATTTAACAATTCTTTGGAGGTTACATATTGATTTATTCTACAAGTGTCTGGTTTGTACAGAGGTATTTTTTTGTTGAAAATAATCTATCAGTTACTTAATTGCCTTCTTACTCTGATAGTGAAGCAGTTTTGGTTCAGTGTTCTCTACATTTCATTGCAAGAGAAAAGATCAAAAACTTCTAGTAACTTTTTCATAATCATAATTTTTACGGATGAAAGTTCTTCAGACTGTGTGCTCTGTCTCTTTTTACCAGATGCGAGTTTTTAATTTACTTGATCCTGTACTGTGTTAAAACACTTCAGGTGCTCTTAAGTCCCTCACGATAGTTCGCACTGAAACTGAAACAGATGCAAGGGTTGATCGCACAATTCGAAAGAGCCATAAAGAGAGTGATAGAACGATAAAGCCAAAAGCCACAAGGCAAGCCCCGGGCAAAGAGATATAATACTAAATAGAGAGTACTATAGGGTACCCAGCACACTACAAAACCTACCACGATAGCAATGGCCATCTTAAGCACGTTTCTGTTTTGTTTGGTGCGTTGTTGCTCAGCGTTGACCGATTGCTCGCCTGGAATCTTCTGTTTCTTGAGCTTGATAACGATGATGGATTAAAGTATGACTAACACGGCGATAGGGATATAATGAAATATAATAAATGTGGCTAGAGTGTAATTCACAAAAAAAGAGAACTCTCCAAACGCTTCATCCCATTGTAGAGAGCAATACAGCTTTCCACTGTTGGCGGATTCAACCGGTTTCCTGGCGACTAAAAGTGGCGAGAAGACAGCAATCGCGACGATCCAAGTGGGGAGAATGAAGAAGGGGCACAGCTTTGAACTGATGAGTGGGGAACGAAGGGGAAATACCACATATACAAATCGATCGAGAGCTATCAGAACCAGGCTCTGAATAGACACAAACATGGAGGCATTTACTAAGAATGGGACCAGCTTACTCAAGGCCTGACCAACAGGACCATTGATTAGGCACTGATTGTCCACGTACAACTCTGTAAGATTTCGCGGAAACAAGAATATTGGATACAGCAAGTCGGACATGGCCATGTTGACGATGAAATAATTTATAGGTTTTCTCAGTGTTTGCGTCTCATAAACAATTATTCCTATAAAGGAATTCCCGACTAGCGAAACAACAAAAAACAGGCAGTAAGCTAAGGTTTTTCCATTTTTTTGTGCTGTAGGATTCGGCAGGAAGGAGCAGCTTGATCCATTCACCGTTGTATTCATGTTTGACGACTTCACTGAGAATAACGACTTGCTCCCACTGCAAATGTCTTGTGTGTGCAGCAAATGCTGTTTTATTAATGTTCTACACGAAAGGTAGAATAACAAGTCAATTATTCAACACGCCCCGTTTCTGTTGTCAAAGCAACAAACTTTTGGCTAACAACATGTAGAAGTCTTTAAATTTAGCTAACAAGGGCGACATTTGTAAACCAAACTATTTTAATTTTCCTTTGGAAATTGAAAGTTGTGCGCTCCAGATTTCTCTGTTTACCTTCCGTTTACTAATTGAGGACAGTATTTTGTTGGAAGTTAGCAATTCAGCTTGCCGATATATATTTTTCTTTATTCAGCCTCTCGTTCTTCAGCGACGTTCAGTTCCGGCAATTTTGCCGGTTTGTACTGTAGCCGGCTAAAAAGCAGTCAAAGGATACTCGGCAAGACAAAAATAAAATTACAAACCACACATGCAAAAAAAGAACAAGAACCGAAGACAACGAATTAAAAAAGACTATAGAAGAAAAAACTGGGGTTGCAACACCGAGATGAATGGACGGAAAATTACACTCGCAACATCTACGGCCTACCGAAATAGGTAACCCAGTTATTTGGGTGACAATGTTGACTTTGGTATAATTTCAGTCCTTTATAAGAGTTTCTTTGGAATAAGATTTTTTGGGGGAGTATAAAGCACTCGTAGTATGAGATTTCTATCGCAAGAAGGACTTAACAGAAAGAAACTAAGACAAAGCTCGAAATGTCTATGAGACTATAACGTTTCTCAAAGCGCTGATATTGTCAGCCACTGACATTGCAACCAACAGAGTTTATGATTATTGGTCTGCGATGTCTACAACCTGCAAGAGCCACGTTTGGTTCATTATGAAGAAAACATGTTAAATAAAAATAGTAGATTATATTCAAGGCAGAATTCTAAGAAAATGTCAAATGATAAACAAACAGTGACACATGACTATTAAGAGCTGAATATTTGACGATCATGTTCTGCCTTGAACTGGGTAGAAAAACAAGGCGGTTTGTTTCGAAGAAAAAACATATTTTACGTCTTCTTGTAAAAAGCGATATGGCATAATCATCTTTCACGCCAATTTTTTCACTCCATAAGATGGGCAAAAAAGGTGCATTAAAAATCCTTATCGGGAGTTTAAATTAAAGGTAAAACAGCTGAGCCGGGCGTTGTAGTAAAATACGCCGAAGAGCAAAAGAAAGCAATAATGCGGGAAAACGTAGAAAACTTGACAAAAATTGTTTTTGTTTTTTTAATTACACCGCTTCATGCTCGTGAGGTGAAAGAGAACCTAATATTTTGTTAAATGAACGCCACGTAAATGAGCTCACTGGAGAGAATTCAGAAAGGTCGTTCGCAACTGTTGAATCCTTTTTTTAAAATGGAAATTGGTGAATAAACCATAGAGGTGAACCGTATGAGAAGTGAGACAGGAGCAGAGGTTAGAAGCGGGCGTTTATCTTGAAACCGACTGAAAGGCGAATAGAAAATTAAACAAGACTTACCTGTAAGTTGAAGTTTGATGATGATTCTGCCAAATCATTAGGAGTACAGAAGGGTTAACATGAGATGCGCACGCACCGCCGCGGGTCAGTTTTTAAAGACATTTTGTGATCACCTAGCACAGCGTGACCAGGAAAGGAAAAATATGCAGGGTGGGTACATATAAGGGTGCTATGGGCATGTTAACCCTTCTGTACTCCTAGTGATTTGGCAGAATTATCATCAAACTTCAACTTACAGGTAAGTCTTGTTTAATTTTCAATTCTACCAAATCATTACGTACATCCGGGTTACCATGAGATTTTAAAGCAGTGAGCACAAAATGACAATGCACCCAAACAAACAAGCTGAAAATCAGGTAAGAGCAAATATTTAATCCCACACAGCAGCAAAATACAATGTATAGCAAAGTATTCATCTGCTCAAGAATTGACAAGCTCATCTGGTTTATTAAAGCAACTGGCTTGTTGTAAATGTGGACTCTTCAGTTCAACCAACTGTAGCAAGAATAACATCAGTGGAAACAGATGTAATAGCTTTACTCGGTGAAGCACATCTAGTGCTATGGGCAGAAAACAGCTCTGTATCAATGCCTTCCTGGCCTAACATGGTTTTGATCCAGCGCCCAATAGTGGACGAGGTTACTGCCCCATATGGTTTGATGTATGACACAAGCAATCTAGTCGAATTTCTTAAATTCTCAGTAGCCTTAAGGTAGTAATTTAATGTTTCATATACACACAGTTCCTTAACAGGATACTTGTACAGACGGACTTTCCCAAATACTTTCCCAGGTCTGTCTTGCTTAAGATGATCTGTTAAGGCAACGTTAAAGCATTCTCCATTCCTCTGCATCTACTGCATGACATATCCAAAAATGTCAGTCTGACACCTTTGTCCTGTAATCAACGCAATTAACATGACCAATTTCAAGGTGAGTTCCTTCAAAGTAATCTTATCCAAAGGCCAATATAAACTCAGGTAATCAAGGACAGTGTACGGGCTGCATTCAGTGCCGAATAGCTTAAGCCTTTCTCGAAGAGACTATGCAGGAACAATAACATGGGACTCACAGTGGGACGCAAGGGATCATGTGATCCTTTACTACAAAATTGTAGTCACTTGTTGATATACACTCTGTATTGTTTGTGAGTACTATCTCTCCAGGAATGCATGATAATCTCTACAATGTCTGGCGAAAACTCTGACTTTTGCAAGGAATGCCTGATAATTTGCATACCAGTAACTCCAGTCGGTGATGTAGTGGATGAGGACCGGCCAGAGTTGGATGAACCAGATTCTGAGCAGAAGCCCTTAGAACACGTGGTGTGTCTGTCAGAAGGCCCAGCACAACTGTAAAGTATGGCTGAGTAGTCCACTTCGGGATTATCAAAATTCCTGTTGCCTGGTCTTGGATTATTTTTTGCACACATCTAGAAATAAGACAAAAAGGGGGAAATGCATAAAAGAAAAACTGCGACCAGTCAACAGAGAAGGCATCCCCAAACTTTGCCATTGGATGCGGTTTCCACGAGACGTAGGTCTCCACTTGTGCGTTAAGTCTACTAGCAAAAAGATCTATGTCTGGTTGCCCAAACAAAGCAACAATTCTCTTAAATACATGAGCTGAAAGCTTCCATTCAAGGTCTAATTTTAAATATTGAGATAGCTGATGAGTATCAACATTGCTAGATCCTGGAATATGGGCTGCTGATAACCAAATGTTTCTAACAATGGCCCAATTCCAAATTTCCTGCGTAAGGGAGTTGCATTCTAATGACTTGCACCCCCCCCCGGCATTGAAACAAGAAACAGCAGTAGTATTATCAGACATGACGCTAACATGAATGTCACTTCTGTTGTTAAAGATGACAATGCAAGTTTAACAGCTAAAAGTTCTAAGCAATTAATGTGCCTGGTTGATTCTGACTTAGACCATATGCCACAGGTGTTAATACCATGTTCAATATGTGCACCCCAGCCCGTTTTAGATGCATCAGTGTAAATTACTACGTCTGGGCTGGGTTGGTGGATTTTCTTTGAAGCTGATTGAATATTAGAGAACCACCAACAAACCTCACTCAGACAGTGTCATAAGTGCATCAAAATTCCCTTGATTCAATTTTCAATTTCTTTCTTTATCGACCTCAATCTGGCGATAATGAAGAGGGCCAAACTGTACGCCACTTGAACTATTTCACATCTGAACTGCATAAAGGCCTGATATTAGGAGGGACTGTGCCTTCTGGAATGCAGAATCAGTGTTTCTTGTTTCTTGACGTAACTGCTGCCAAATTTGCTTGTTAATTTTGGGAGCCTGAGCCAGGTTTGTGCAATTTTGTGACCTGAGGTATTTGGCCTGTACCTCACTTAACTTTTCCTTTGGAAGTTTCTCATTAAGCAGACTCTTGACTATCTCAGCCAAGTTTGCATTAATAGCAGGAGATGTTTTCTCAGTAACACTGAATTCTTCTGCAAGTGACTTAAAGGAGTAGTCATTGTTTATTCCCTCGTCACTGACAGGTTTCTTTGGTTGAATGAATTCATCAATTTGTCCCGCAACTGCAGAATTTGGGTTGTCTTCTGAGTTGACCTCTGTATCGGGTTGAGCATCCTCAGACTCAAGTTCAACACTTTCGAAATCCATATATACTTGGTCAATAGACCCTTGCACTTGGGCCAAAATATCTTGTTTGGCACCATCTAGAAATTCGACATGGCCTTCAAATCTGCTGTTGACAGAGAACCAGAACGGCCTCGCTGACCCATAATATCGGCCTTGGCCTCTTCAAGCATCGTTTGAGATATGTGTCGACTAAAGAGCGACAGTTTGGGGTTTGCAACTGTAAATTAAACTTTACGTATTTCCTCAATGCTTCTTTATAAGGCCTGTTCGATTGTAATTTCAATTCCGGTCTTTCACTCCCAAGAGTCTCTGAAATCAAAATTCAAGGCAAATCCCAAATTTCATTCTGTAAAATACTTAAACATGGAATAGTACCATGTGAAAGTACGGGTGAATAGGTTTCATTTGAATGGTCACACCATAGGATTTCATTCACAGACTCAAAAGTTAGAATCACTTTGTCTCCATAACTTACTGTGGGAGTGAAAGGGTTAACATATAACGCCCGGTTGTAGTTGATCCGAAATAACTGAATACAGAATAGGTATGAAATAGGACACGTATGAACCGGGGTATGGGGCATGGACTCTCTTATCTTTATCCTCTCTTTCATTAAAGAAAAAAGAAGTTCGATATTTCTTTGTTCTCATGTTAACAAAAAAGTACATTAAGAAAATACAATACACTGTATACCCGTGAGGTGAGATGCATACTTTTACATAACAAGAGTACTATCGGTAGAATAATTTGTTGATTAAACAAGCCAGTAAGGAGAATAAACTTGACTAAACTCTACTTTTTCTATTGAATGAAAACGCATCTCCAACTTTCGTAAGTCCTGTTTTGAGAAGAACAAAAATCTCATTTTGGATATGTGTGAAAAACATTAAAAAACAAATTGGATTTTCTGGAAGGCCTCACCAGTTACTTAACATTGTTACTCGGATAGTGAAGCAGTTTTGCTTCAGTTTTCTCTACATTACATTTCTTCATGTAAGAGAAATTCAAACGATTATAAACATATAGTAACATTTACTAAAATATAGTAACATGTAGTAACATAACCATATTGTAACGTTTTACCGGTGGAAGTTCGTCGGACCGTTCGCTATGTTTTTTTATAATGCGAGTTTTCAATTTACTAGAACCTGCACTGCGTTAAAACACTTCAGGAGTCTTTCAAGTCCCTGGAGATAATTGTCACTGAACATGAAATAGATGCAAGGGTTGATGGCACAATTCGAGTATGCCATAAAGCGGGCGATAGAATAATAGAGCCAAGGCCACAAGGCAGGTCCCGGGCAAAGAGTGATAGTTAAAAGATACTATAAGGTACCCAGCACAGTACAAACCCTACCACGATAGCAATGGCCATCTTTAGCTCGTTGTTGTTTCTTTTCGCGCGTTGTTGCTCAGAGTTGTTCGACTGCTCGCCTGGGATCTTCTGTGTCTTGAGTTTGGTAACAAGAGAATGGGAATATAATACATTACAAGAACTAGAAAATTATTTGCTACGGGAAAATACCCTGCTTTCCACAGCCTGGCACACAACAGATTTCCATCAGCGTCTTCAACAAGTTTAAAGGCAAATAACTTTGGCGAAATGACAGCCATCGCGACGATCCACGTGACGAGAATGAAGAAGGGGCACAGCTTTGAACTGATGAGTGGAGAACGGAGAGGGAATACCACAGCTCCAAATCGGTCCACTGCGATTAAAACCAGGCACTGAATAGAGACAAAAGTGGAGACGCCTGCTGAGAAGGGGATCAGCTTACACAAGGCCCGGCCAAGGGGACCACTGATAAACCAGGAGCCCCCTTACAACTTTGATACGTAAAAGGAAACAGGAACATCGGATAAGGCAAGTCGAACATGGCCTTGCTGACGATGCAAAAGTTGATTGGTTTTCTTGATGTTTGCATCTAATAAACAATTATTGCTATAAAGGAATTACCAACCAGCGAAACAAGAAGGAACAGGCAGTAAGCGAGGGTTTTGCCAATTGTTTCTGTCATAGGATTCAGCGTTTTAGAGCAGCTTGATCCATTCACCGTTGTGTTTATGTTTGACGACTTCTCAATAGTTCTGTTGCTTCTTTCACCAATTCGTCTGCGTCCTAGAGAGCATGTGGTTCCCTATTTATGGTAAAGGTAGAAAATCCCCCTGACTTCAGATTCATCGTTTCTCAGGAATTAAAATAACCAATCAGCTGATGGACCTCTTCAGTTGTCAAGTGGTTTTCTTTTTCGTTGCCTTTAATGGATTTTAAACTGCAATGGCTGTTACCTTATTGTGAATGTCACGACGTGGGTTCAACTTCTGCAATTTGCACAAAATTACTTAAAACTAATAAAATTATGACACGAGTGGACAATGGTGTTTGCATGACTGACCGGTAACAGTTTTTGCTCCAGAATGAAATCTTCATCCGATGAGACAGTTACCAGAGTTAAATAGAATGAATTGTACAAATATGAGGTTTTGGACCGCCGAGTATCATATAAATGCGACAAGGAGGAAATTACTTCTAAATTCTCCTTTCATGTTTGAACAACTCTCTCTTATGTTTGAATCTCTGTATGTGTGGAATGCCCTGACATCCATTGTTGTTAAGGTAGATTCCTCGATTCGCTACCTTTCTCTAATTCAGAGCTTGTAAGGCATTAACACTTGCTCCTCCTTTTTGTTTTTAAATTCTGTTATTAAGGAAGAGCATGACGTAGGTTTCTTTGTATTTACATCCAATACACAGTGCACCAAAAAACTTTGATGGGGTTATTAGACTGCATGAATTTCACAGAGTTAGTAAAGGCAAAAGACGAAAAGTGAATGAAAACGTCGGGTAAAACTCTTCTGTCCATGATCAGCAGCAGCTAATGGACATTTCACCTCATTGTCGCCGCTGATCAGATTACACCAGTTTAGGAGTGCTAAGTGTAATTATGATCATTATGATCATGAATAGTACAGACTCTTGATCATGTTATGCGTTCTCTGATTGGCTGCATAGCTGTATCAACTGAAGTTACTTACGCTATGTCATTCTCATCCCCAGAGCCGCCTGGCCCTCTTAGCCGCTGGCGCCTGGGCCGGTCACAAGGACCAGTTGTCCTCGTGTCCAGGCGCCGGTGATTAAGAGGGCTACGCGGCTCTGGGGACGAGAACGAAGTTACCCGTTTGCAAACACACATCTTGTTCCCAGGGTTCTCTTTCGTCATCCTTCGAGAGAAAGGACCCTGGGAACGAGGTTGATGTTAACACTGTTATGATGTCACGTAACATTCACTTGGTTTTGTGTTTTAAAAGAAATAGAAAATGATTGCTTTGTGGGTAGATAACTTGACGGAATGCCTATACTATGAAGTATAATATTTAACTGAATTTATTCCCAAAACATGCATCCAAAATACTTTAAAGTGCACCTAACCCCAAAATATTTTTTACGCTAATATGAAATTTTGGACCTATTTTAAAAACATTTCGCCATTATTTGCAGTTTTTTTTTTCAGGAAGGTTTCTTTCTGGCCTCCGTTCTGACAGTAATGTCTTTGTAAACTTTCGCTCAGCCCTGTTTTATATGTTATGTGCCGTATCCTTGGATGTAGTAAGGGGTTGTCATTAGTATAACTTACTGTTACACGTGTAGTTCTCAGTGCTCGGCCGAAACTGCCAAAATAAACCTAATGGTTTTTGTTCATGTTGTGTACTGCGTGGTGGAACTGAAACAAAAAAAAAATTATGAAACAGAAGCTAGCCTGTTCTAGGCGTTCAGATAGTGGCGCGTGAACGGAAAATATTGAGAGCGGAGAAAAAACGAAAAGAGACTGGGGAGAGCCTGGAACAGGCTAAGTAGATGCTAACTTACAAAGACTGGTTTTAAAAAAGTTTTGAAGTTTGGTTTAAGGCGTGGTTTGATCTGCAAACTATTCCACAAATAAAAGAAATAGTCTCAAAACTGCGTTCTCTAAAATTCATTTTCTTTGCTTTAGGCACGTACAACAAGGAGGTTTCATTGTAGGCCTAAAACAAAACGACTTCAAAATAACAAGAATATTCCTAGACCAGGTGTACATGACAGGAAAATGAACTTTTATCCGCAAAAATAGTGATGTGAAGAAAAGACGAGATGGGAAAAAAATTCATGGAAAAATTACAAGGAAACGGGTCACTAGATGTCTTCTATACGAAAGGGTTAACGAATAAAAATAAACGTGACAAAAAACTCGCTTAGTCAAAATTCTGTTTCAGTATACTTACACCTGCTGTTTTAGCGATGCTTCAAAGTAATAGAGTGGGATGAATAAACTCTATTTTTTTCTGTTGAATGAAAAGGCATTCCAGCTTCCGTAAGCTCTGCTTTGAGAAGAATAAAAATCTTATTGTGGATTCGTATGATGAAAGATGACCTAAGATTTTCAGCAGCCTAAGACCTCAGCGGCCCCGGTGAATTCTCGGAATAAAATTCCGTTGACTAAAATTTTCAGCAACTTGCAAAAAAAATTTCAGCCTAAAGAAAACACACACATCAGCCTGCTCTAATTTACACTTATTATGATATTGTCAGAAGAGGCAGAAGGGTGTTGCAGTAAAGCACAGTAGTTTTTGCAAACGAATTATGCTGTTATACTTTATTCATCGTATTCCACGGCGAATCTAAGTATAAATTCTAAGTAAACATAAAAACAAGGACAGTTTTTAAAACGTCAGTATGCGAATTCCAGAGAACGGGTTGAAAAGCCGTTCAACATCTTTCTAATAATTTTATGTCTAGGCAAAGCTCTAAGGAGTGAATTCCTCAACAGAGGTTTTCAAATCAGTGCGTACACTGAACAATATTACTGCAATACATCACAAGCAAATTTACAATTCTTCCCGAGGCTATATTACTGATTTGTCTTTAAGTGTTTGCCAGGGGAGGCAAAAGTCTGTAACAATAAAATGCAGTGCTTGACGCAATAGAATTACGTTACTATACTATAACATTTACATTCTACAGTGAATCTATTTATTATGGCTTCTAAGTAAAGACAATAATGAGTATATGATTTTCAGAATAACAAGAAAACGACTGTACAGACAAAGAACGGCTGGAAACCGTTCATGACCTTATATGTTAATGTACAGGAGAAGTTCTAAGGAGCGGTTAAAAACCTTTCAGCAAATTTTCTCAAATGTGCATACTCTGAATAATATTACCAGGCAATACTGCCATATTTACAATTCTTTGGAAGTGTATATACTATTGTTCGTTTCTACAAGTATCTTGTTTCACAGAAGTAGTTTCGTTCAAAATCATCTTTCAGTTACTTATTTTTCTTACTCTGATAGTCAAGCCGTTTTTCTGCAGTATTCTCTACTTTTCGCATGTATTCATACAAGAGAGAAGATTATAAACTTAGTAACTTTTATATCATCAGGATATTTTTTGCGGATGGAAGTTCCTCGGATCGCTCGCTTCTTTTGGTTTTTATGATGAGAGTTATTAATTTACTCCATCCTGCACCGCGTTAAAACACTTCAGGAGTCGCTTAAGTCCCTGACGATAACTGCTACTGAACATAAAACAGATGCAAGGGTTGATGGCACAATTCGAGACAGCCATAGAGAAGGCGATAGAATAATAGAGCCAAACGCCACAAGGCAAGTCCCGGGCAAAGAGTGATACTAAATGGATAGTACTATGGGGTACCACACACAGCACAAAACCTACCACGATAGCAATGGCCAACTTAAGCACGTTTCTGTTTCGTTTGGTGCGTTGTTGTTCAGCGTTGACCGATTGCTGGCCTGGAATCTTCTGTTTCTTGAGCTTGATAACGATGATGGAGTAAAGTATGACTAACACGGCGATAGGGATATAATAAAATAAAATAAATGTGGATAGAAAGTAATTCACATAGGAAGAGATCCCTCCAAACGCTTCATCCCATACCATGAAGCAATACAGCTTTCCATCGGCGGGTTTAAACAGATTGTAGGCGACTAAAAATGGCGAGGAGACAGCCATCGCGACGATCCACGTAGCGAGAACGAAGAAGGCGCACAGCTTTGAACTGATGAGTGGAGAACGGAGAGGGAATACCGCAGCTCCAAATCGGTCCACTGCTATAAGGACCAGGCTCTGGATGGACACAAACATGGAGGTATTCGTTAAAAAAGGGACCAGCTTACATAAGGCCTGACCAAGAGGACCACTGATAAACCACTGAGAGTCCACGTACAAATATGTTAGATTCCGCGGACAAAAGAATATGGGGAACAGCAAGTCGGTCATGGCCATGTTGACTATGAAATAATTGATAGGTTTTCTCAATGTTTGCGTCTTATACACAACTATTCCTATAAAGGAATTCCCGACCAGCGAAACAACAAAGATCAAGCAGTAAGCAAAGGTTTCTCCAATTTTTTGTGCTGTAGGACTCGACAGGAAGGAGCAGCTTGATCCATTCACCGTTGTATTCATGTTTGGCGACTTTTAGAGAATAATGTTTCTCCCGCTGCAGATGTCTTGTGTGTACAGCAAATGCTGTTATATATTTAATGTTCTACACGAAAGGTAGAATAACCAGTCAATTATTCAACACACCCTGTTTCTTTTGTCAAGCCATCCATTTTAATCAACAAACTTTTCAGCTAACATGTACAGGCCTTTAAATTTAGCTAACAAAGGCGACATTTGTCAACCAAACTATTTTAATTTTCCGTTAGAAATTGACAGTTGCGCGCTCCAGTTTTCTTTGTTTACTTTCATTTTACTCAGTAATGATAACAATGTTTTTTTGGAAGCTAGCAATTTAGTTTGCCGATATTTTTTTCTTTATTCAGCATCTCGTTCTTCAGAGACGTTCAGTTCCGGCAATTTTTCCGGTTTGTACACCTGTAGCCACGTAAACAGTAGTTCAAGTGTACTCGGCAAGATGAAAATAAAATTACAAACCACGGCAAAAAGAAGAGCAAGAACCTGAAGATAGTGGTAGTGAAGATAGAAAAAACTGAGCCTTTTTAAGTAAATGATGGTTAGCAATACTGAGATGAATAAACGGAAAATAATTGTGAGACTAAAAAAGGAGAGCGTTGTTCCATCTCCTCGGGTAGTCTTCTCGCGCTCGCAACATTTTTTTTTCTTGCCGCTCCGTTGTTCTAAAGCACTGGGGCAATAACAACGCCTGGAAAAGACTGTAACAGCTGTTACTTTTCTTTTTTAATTTTTACTAATAAAACGACCGAGATGAAGGTAAACATAATGAATTGTCGGCACGAAAACCACAGAACGGTTTGTTGATTTGAGAGTTGCTCATGAAGCCATAGCACAAGGCCGAACAAGTCGAATTCTTTAAAGGTCAAATAAACCAAAATTTCGACATTTTTTCTTTCAATCCAATTTACTTGTTATGTGTTGATTTGCTGTCAAATAAACATATTCTGAAGTTTCAAGTCAATTGGACTTAGGATCGCAGAGATAATGGCACGTGAAAAGTGCTACTTTTTGGCCTTCATAATCGTAGAGTGGTCGGGAAAGTTGTCGGTAAATTGTCGGAAATAACACTAGTGACGTCACTGTTGGCGAGCTGGAAAATTTGCGGGGATTCGAAGTGTGAGGACTTGAGCGGAAAATCATGGTGTTTTGTGCTGCTATGAGAGTAAAGGAAGTGATTTTAAGTTTCCAGAAGATCCAGAATTGCCTCAAGAATGGCTCAAAGAGTGAAAGGAGGATCGTTTCACAAAACACTGATTCACGTGTCTGTCCAGACCAGTTTACACCACAGGTAACCAAAGCGATTCGATCGAAAATTATCGGCGGTTTTCCATGGAAAATACCTAAAAATCAAAATAAAGTTTAGTAGTAATGTGCGCCCACATAGCAAGATGAGCCTCGTTTTGATGTAAGAATGACGTCATGACCGGAACCGGAAATCACGTGTTTTTAGGAGGGGGAAACCGCTGACCAGTATGAAAAAAAAGGGATCGCGGGCTCAGGGAAGTCACGTGATTTAGGAAAACCGCTGACCAGTGGAAAAAATCGATCGTGGGCTCAAGGGGAAGGAAACCCGCGGAGAAAACGCGGGCTCAAAGTCCAAAGTCCAATTTTGGGAAGAGGGGTGGTCCTTGAAAACCACACAAAAAATGAATAAATCATATTTTATTAATTTGTTTACAAACATGGTGTCCTTACTGAGAACTCAAAATGTTCTTCATGTCCTTACTGAGAACTCAAAATGTTCTTCATGTGTGGAAGGACTTCGCTTGGGGTGTGGCCAAGAAAATGGGGTATGTTGCTGATTGTATCCGGATTCTTGAAGATTTTTCCCCAGAATCCTTCAGCGGCTCCGGTGTCTGTATGACAAATACCATACCACAGATAACCATTCCAGATACGTTCGACTTTTTTCACAAATTGGGGGTCTTGTTTCCAATCGTAATGGAGGATTTCAATGACTGTGGTGGAATGGCTTTGTCGGATGTAAACACAATTGGGGATTAGATGAGGATTCTTTCTCCAGTGGTCAGCACAGGCTACATGACAGGGGTTTCGGCAGCAGATCAATCGGTTTTGATAGGTGACATCTTTGTTGCAGACGATACACGAGGTGGTGGGGAAAGGATTCAGTTCTTTCATGCTTGAAATGACTTCGCTGGGGGTGTGGCCAAGAAACTCGATTTGGTCTTTTGGGCAATACCTGGGGCGGTGTCTTCCCCAGAATCCTTGGACGTCTCCCAAACATATGGGTTCACCGCACTTGAATTCATAAGCGATACCATACCAGAGAGGAAGGAGGTGATGTATGATTCCCGGAAAAGTATGCTGGTACCAGTAACGTTTGACTTCTTTCATAAATTGGGGGTCTTTTTTCCATTCTTCATGAAGGATTTCAAGGACGTGGAGGGTAGTTGTGAGTCCACATCTAAAGCAACCATTGATATTTTGTTGTTGCTGCTGCTGTTTGGCACAGGTTAGATGACAGGGTTGTTCGCAGCACATCAAAATGGATGGTTTGGTGACAGGTTTCTTACACACCAGGCATGGTTGGGGTTGAGCCATCACTTGTTGGGTTTCTGGATCATCCATGAGTTGAAGTGTGAAATGAGACGGGGTGGTTTTTATAGAGAAACAAAAGGGTCCCGTGGGAGGGAAGGGACCAATGAGAGAAAGACCCCATCATGCTTTGGGAGGGGACGGAGAGGGGGGACCCCCCTCCCCCCTCCTTAGATAGACCATCAGGCATTGCGCGGATCGGGGTATATAAGTGAAGGGAGGCCACAGGACGCCATTCCTAGCTTTGAGTTCGTGCTGTCTTGACTTATGTCAGTTGAGGAAAACAAAAAATGTCTGAAACGAGAAGGCCGTTGGGCTCGTTAGCCAGTGAGATGAATGTGGGCGGGCCCGAGTACTTGAGGAGGAGAACGGGAGCGGAGAGGAACCCATTGGATCGCCATACGAGACGAGTGTTGGAAAGGAGGGAAGAAGCGTGGCGCCCCCTCAATAAATATCGTGTGGCGGCCTTCATCCGCATGTTGGTTTTGTACATAGTGGAAACAGAGAATGGACACCCCGGTGGGCCACACCCAGAGATTGTAAAGAAACTACACAAGGTCCTGATTACTCGTATTATCCCGTTTATTTGTCGTCGCCTGGCATACACCATGGACGAGCGGTTTTGGATTATTAGTTTGGAAGATTTTAACGAGTTGGACCATTATTTATTGAATCACCTGCCACGAGTACATGCAGCGGACCGATGGCAGGAAATTGCGTTTTTTTTTAAAGAAGTGGTCCGCCAAAGGGAGGAGTTCAAAAGGATGGAGCGGGAGAGGAGAGAGAGGATGCGGGAGCAAGTGCGACGTGTTTTGTTTCGTTGAACATTTTGATTTCTGTTGAGTTTATTGTGAGTCAAGGCTGCTGTGCGTCAAGAGACATTATTTATGATGAACGTGCAAAACCAGTGATGTCGGTTTTTTAAAATTTTTAATTAAAAAGAAGAGTTGATGTTTTTTACAAAGGGTGGTCTGTGTTCTTTTGCCACGCGGGCGTTCCTATTTACAATTGGAAAAAAACTACAATTGGAAAAAAGTAAAAACTAAAAAAGGACTATGTACAAATTCCAAAAGTAAAAATTAAAAATTACAAATGAAAGTCTTCCAGTTCCATACGTAATTGATCAATGTTCTCGGGGAGACAGAACGTGCGGTTGAATAAGGCTTGAATTTCGGCTCGGGTTTTCTCGTCCACGTCCCGGGATCCTACCACGGCACTGCTTTGATGAAGGGTGGGCTTTTTGGGTCCCCAGGGAACAAATTGACTGCCAGTGACTAGGGTGGCGGCATTCTCGTTGACTTTGTAGTAATGGTCCGAACGGTACCACGTTTGACTGGGAATGTCAAACAGGTAGACGGGTTTGCCTAAATCCATGGCCAATTGCACGGTCCAACCGGTGCCTCCTTTCACGCGTTTATGATCCGGTTCCAAGATGCCAAAGGCATAGATGGTATGAGCTTTCTTGGCCAATTGATAATTGCGCTGCAGCAATTGCAGGGTGTAAAAGTGACTGGGCATTTTTTTGCCTAGTTTCTCCGCTGCCTGGTGAAGATGGGGATTGGCTAGCATCAGGACTTCCACCGTAGAAGGGGTGATGAACGTGGCTCGAGGATGGTTCGGGGGGACGAGCACTTCGAGCTGCATCCCAAAGTGTTTGGCCTGTTCTTCGACGAGGGCATCCGTACCTTTGGCTCCCCCGGTGTAGACCACATGTCCATGACCCACTTGCAGTTCCAAGGCACCGAGATCTTGTTCTCCGATCATGATGTCTGGGGGCATGGCTTGGGAGAATGACGATTCAGGGAGCAAGGGAGCTCCTTAAATAGGAACACCTGACCAATGGGAAGACAAGAGGTCCTTATAAGGTCATAACAAGCTGACCAATGGGACGAGGAGACGTCCTTATAAGGTCATAACAAGCTGACCAATGAGAGCGTAGGGGTATGGGTATAAAAAGGTAGGGGCGGGTGAAAAAAAATCGTGAGCACGATGTCAGTCGATCGGAAGAGAAAGCCAAGCGACCTTCCTTCGGGGAAGAAGAAGAAGAAGACTATTCAAACGATGACGCCCGTGGACTGTGATCCGGTGGTAGGGGAGGTGGTGGAAGATACCCGAGCGGCGGTGGAAGAGATGATGAAAGAATTGAATGACATGGCGGAGCAATCTACCCCACAATTCACTCTGACGACCGTGTATGACAATGAGGAGGACTATGTTCAAGCGAAAGCCAACAGTGAAAAGGTGGACTATATGGTATGCCCTTGCCATGACGTGCGTTTGGAGGCCCGAGAATCTCAAAAGGGATGGAAGTATGTGAAATGTCCCATCCAACCCTGTTTGCTGTTTTGTGGTCAAGATCAAGCCCTGGAGTATATGAAAGCCGTGTATAGCCAGCCTCATGTAGAAGTGTTGGACATGTGGACTTGTTTGCAGTGCTTTTGCCGTGAACCCGCCACGCTGCAACAGAGCCATTCCACCCAGAACCCCGATCGTTTGTTTCTGAATTGTTCCAAGAAAACGTGTGGCTTCTTCCGATGGGCCGATCAACCCTTGGGTCCCAAGTACTGGAGTTGGTTTCATGACAACCCGCCCAAGAAAGCCGACCAACAAGCTGAAATACCTACCCGGGATGCGCAAGGATATCCCAAGCGTGGCGTGGACATCCCAGGCCCACCCCCTCGAGCCCCCAGGAAAGAGGATCGCCCCCTGACAGATTATGAGAAACAATTGTTGCGAGAAATTCAAGAGCTCAAGAACCGTCAAGAAATGATGGTGGCCCCAGCGCCACCACCCCCCAAGTACAGTGACAGTGTGGAGAACTGGCAGAAAGATCTCGAGACCGTCGCCTGTGGTCGTCGTCTAGGTCTCTTTTAATGGTTTAAAAAAGGAGTAGGAATAAAATTTTTTATTTAGTCCATGGAGTCTGCTGTGTGGATGTCTTATGCGTGGGAGGGTCTGTTGTCCCTGGTGGATTGGCAATGCCATCAAACCCTGTGCCAAGTGTTATATGATCACCAACCCGGGGCCAAGATTCCTATTCCTCCCTGTCCCGAGGACACGCACCCTCTCCACATCTTTGAAGAAACCCACGTCGACCGCAACCTGTATCGATGGGTGGTGTTTGTTTTATGGTTAAAAGCCCACCCAGAGGCGTGGCGATGGTATCGAATCATTCAAAAGGCGCATCCCCACACCATCCCTTCCATACCGACCTTATGGGATGAATGCCGGAACGTATGGCCCCTCGAAAGAAAACTCAACGCTGGTCAACAACAACAACAAAGTTGAAGAGAACCAAACGCCCTGTCTCGTCCACGAAGAAGAAAAGCAATGTCTCGCAACAATGGTTAAGCCGTTACCACGATCCTAGCGCCCCGGGGAGTTTAGGTGGGGTGCAACGGTTTGCCAAAGCCCAGGGACTCCCGTTGAAAAAAGCCCAACAGGTCTTGGAACGGGATGTGGGCTACACCTTGCATAAACCCCGACGTCGTCGTTTTGCTACCTTACCCGTGATCGTAGGGGGGTTGGACGATCAATGGGCGGCGGATTTAGTGGAAGTGCAACGGTTGGCCAAACATAATCGGGGTATACGCTACTTATTGACCGTCGTGGATGTGTTGTCCAAGTACGCGTGGGTCCAACCGTTGAAAACCAAAACCGGCGTGGCCCTCGTGAAAGCCTTTGAGAAGATTGTGAGACAAGGAGGACGTCACCCCAACCGATTGCAAACGGATCGAGGGAAAGAATTTTATAATCGGACCTTTCAACGATGGGTCGACGAGCAAGGCATTCACCATTTTTCCACCGAAGGGGATGCCAAAGCCAGTGTGGTGGAACGATTTAATCGGACCTTGAAAGAACGGTTGTACCGTTATTTGACCACGGCCAACACCTTACGCTTTGACAATGTCTTACCCCAGTTGGTACAAGGGTACAATGCCACCCGTCATCGAAGTATTGGTATGCCCCCCGAAGACGTGACGTGGGACAACGAAGAAGCCGTGTGGAAACGATTGTACAGCAAGCGATTGAAAGGCCGGAAAAAACCTCAATTCAAAGTGGGGGATCGGGTCCGTCTCAACACGATTCATCGTACCTTTGAAAAAGGCTATCTCCCCGGTTGGACCGAAGAAGTGTTTGTGGTGCATCGTGTGATCCCGGGCCCCGTGCCCACCTATAAGATTCACGAATGGGATGACACCCCCATCCAAGGCACGTTTTATGAAGAGGATTTACAAAAAGTCCAGGTGTCCGATGTATTTCGCATCGAAAAGGTACTTAAGCGTCAAAAAGATCGTTGGTTGGTCAAGTGGAAAGGGTGGCCCGACAAGTACAATAGTTGGATTGCTCGTGGTGACGTGACATCCCTTCGACCGCGCAAACGACGCCGACGCCGCTAAACAATGACGTTCGTCCCCAATTCGTCGTTTTACGTGACGTTGATGAGTCATGCGAGTACCAAAGAGTTTCCGGGGAACAAAGCCCATCTGTTCCGAAACCGGTTGCCGAAACCCATTCGATTTATGGGACGCGGATGGATGGTGGGCATGGCGAGTTTATCCTTACCCACCATTCCGGTGGTGGCGGAAGAAGGAGGCGTGGGCGAATCCCATCCTCTGTTGTATGTACGATGGCACGAACGCGTGCATGACAAAGACGAGCAAGGCAACGATGTCTGGTGGCATCAACGTCGCGAACTCTTTACCTACGGTCGGGATATGAAAGAGGAATTGGCCTCGTCGACGGGATCGCACTTGTTTCATCAACTGGTGTACCGTTACGAGCAAAGCCGTGCCAAACAAACCCAACCCCTCAACAAATGGGCAGAGAACAATGGCGTCAAATTGTACCCGACCTTTGAATGGACCTCCGACGGGGATTTGGTGTTGAATACCGTCAATGTGGATTACAAACGACAAGTGGCCCGCGTGGAATGGGGTAGAACCTTGGCCTTGAGAATGGGATGGATTGAACAAGTGTCGACGGGAGTATATCGATTGGGACCCAATATCATACAAGAATTTCATTCGGACACGATTCCTACCCCGTCGGATGTCCTGGATGGCAGCAATAAACCCGCCTTTTGGAAAGTGGATGGGGATTATATGAACTTGAGTATGACCTGTAATTGGCGGTTTGTGAATTTGAACGCGACCTTTCGGCCCTCGTTGGAATTTCCCTCGGTGCGTCCTTTGCACGTGTATTGTGATGTAGGGACCAGTAGTATGGTAGGGGGTCGCATCACGGATCTCTTACGAGAAATCAAGTACCAACCCAAAGAAACCACGCACTTTGAACCGCGTCATATTCAATATGTCCCGGTACGCAATGAAGTGGTGGAAATCGTGGAAACGCAAATGGCCGAAATCAATGGGGATCTCGCCCAATTTGGCGAAGGGCATACCCTCCTGACCCTCCACTTTAAAAGGGAGGTGGTGGTGTGAAGCAGACAAAGATGTCGTTCTACGTGACGTTACCCAGTCATTCCAACCGACGTGAATTTCCCAACAACCAAGCCAATTCCTTCAAGATTCGTCTACCGAAACCGTTGCAGTTATCCGGAGGGGGATGGCAAGTGGGGTTGAGTGCCATTTCCTTACCAGACACGGGGGTCAACATTTTTAATCTGCTGCCAGCGGATCAGAACGTGTTTGGCACCTCTTGTTATCGATTGACCTCCAAGGCACGTGAGGTCCGTACCTTCAATATGAAAATGGACGATTTGAAAGACGATCCTTCCATTGTGGATGGCGTGACCTTCATGAAAGCCTTTTTGCAATGGGTGACACAACGTATGACCATTGCTTACCTGCCCTACTATGGTGTACCGGATACGGACAATGGAAAGAAGACGTGTACGACCTTTGAGTGGGACGGCGAGGATTTGGTGATGAACAATCGCAATGTCTCACGGTACAAGTATGCGCGTATAGACGGCACCAACTTCTTCATGTACATCCCCCACTTGGCCATTCATCATCTCATGGCCAAAAAATGGGATGGTTTAAACAAAACGACCAAGGAAACTATGCGTTGGGACCCAACTTGACCATCGAATTCCGTGATGGCCGGGTCCCCCTTAAAGATGACATTGAAATAAGAAATACCAAAAACGACCCGGAGTATTATCAAGTGACCACGGATAGTCAAGGGACCACATGGATTTGGTTGAGTTTCAGTGTGAATTGGCGTTTCACCAACTTGAATGTGGCGTTTCGGGCGGTGGTGGGGGATCCCACGCGAACGCTCCACGTGTACTCGGACGTGGCAGGCAGCAGTGTGGTGGGCAATCGCGTGACCGATTTGTTGCGTGAAGTCCAGTACAAACGACAAGGACGTGGTACCCTGTACTTTGAACCGCTGCACATTCAATACCTACCGCTTCGAAACGAGGTGGTGGAAATCATTCACGTTCAAGTGGCCGAAACGATTGGTAGGGGAGGCGACTTGGTCAAGTTTGGTGACGGTCATACCATTGTCACGTTACACTTCAAAAAGGCATAAAAAAGAGAGACGAGAAGGAACTCCCAGTCAAACATCATGCCTCCGAAACGACGACGACGACGACGACGACGTCCCCAAGCGGGGGAAGGGATCAACGCAGTGATTGCGGGAATTCCTAAAGCCGCCTGGTCCATCACCAAAGGGATAGAAAAGTTGGCGAAAAAGAATGCCAGAAAATCGCATTTGAAACGCATGGAGGAAATCCGACAAGGAAAACGAAAACGCTATGCGGGGGAATCGTTTACGTGCAGCCTCATGTGAGTATAAAAAGAGACGAGCCCCCTGTGAAAAACAACCAAAGGCATCCCTGGTGAAGAAGAAGAAGACACCATGCGTGGGGGAAGTTTGACACGATTTCGAACCGACGAGTGGTATGATCAACAAGGCAAAGGGTTGGTGACGGACCTGATGCGTGGGGGGTTGCAAGGTCTTATAAGGACGCGAAATCCTTTAAAACTACCTAGTAATATCAAGAGAGGCTTGACAACGGGTTTGACACGCGGGATCAAACGCAAAGCCGAAGACGCCCTTAAAAAGGAAATCACCAAACAAGCCAAGAAAGCGTTGAGTAATAAGAGCGTGAAAGACGCCGTGCGGGTCGCCAGTGCCTTATTTCCCAAACAAACCAAACGGGCGCGTGATATTTTGGGCGTGTGAACATGGATCCCGTGCATTCACGACCTCGACGGATTCGCAGTAATCGAGGGTTGACTCAATGGGGAGGACTGTATCCGTTTTGGAAACTGATGCGACGACAACGTGGTGGCTGGTTGAGTCCCGAGGTGATGAGACTCCCCGGGTTTGATTTGAGACAACATTTAGCACGACGACGACGACGGTATAAAAACCCCTCACGGCGACGACGTACCACCACTCGACGACGTTAAACATGCCTGACGTGAGTACACAAACCGCCCCGGCTCACGAGCGTTCCGAAGGGACCGTCAACCCGGCGTTACGGATTTTCAAGGTGCCCCCGACCGACATTAGCATCAATGCCTATCGCATGGTCACCATCCAACCCACCACCACGGGTATCAATCCCATGGAATTCATCATTCCGGGATTAGACGATTTTGTGGATTTGGGACGCAGTTACTTTACCATGGAATTGAGATTGAAGAAAAGTACCAATGGCAACTTGGTGGCCGATGAAAACTTGTGGCCCGTCAACAATTTGGCCCATTCCATCATCAAACAAATTGACTTGCAATTGAATGGCACGTTGATCAGTCCACAATCCGACACCTATCATTACAAAGCGTACCTGGAAACCTTGCTGAATTATGACCGAGAAGATGGCAAGACCGTGTTAGGACCCCAAGGCTGGTTCAATCAAGTGGATTTCCCACCCCAATGGACTGCTGCCAACGTAGACTTTGGTACCCCTAATGCAGCCTGGACCAATCTCAGTGCCAATCACAAAGGAGCCTTGGCCGCCATGATAGCCGAAACCGCCAAGTATGCAGGAGGTGTCACCCACAGTCTGGTGTTTACCCCCCACTTGGAAGTGTTTCATACCGGCAAACTGTTGGTGCCAGGCATCGAAATCAAGATGAAATTTCATTTCAATGGCCCCAGCCTGTTTTTCAATGGAGTGGCTCTGGCAGGTCGATTGATGGAAGGCGATGTGAAACTACGGTTTCATCTCTGCCAACTGCGTTTGAATGACGCCATCTACCAGAGTTTGTCTGAAAAAAGACACAATGAAGGCCAAGTGGCGGCTTACCCGACCGTCCGCAGTGAAATCCGAACCTTCACCATGCAAGACAACCTGGTCCGCTTTGATATCCCCAACCTGTTTCAAAACAGAATACCTGACCGATTGATTGTGGGGTTACTGGACAGCCGCGCCTTCAATGGAGATGTGACCCGAGATCCGTTCTGTTTCCAGAAATTTGGACTGACGTCCATTAAACAGATTGTTAAAGGCGAAGAATACCCTTATGAAACCCTGCAGTTAGTGCACAACAATGGCAGCCGAGATAACTTGGGGTACTTCCGTTTTCTGCAAGCCAGTGGCGCTTGGTGTAAAAAGAAAGGCAATATGGTGGAACTAGGAGATTGGGGTCAAGCTAAAAATTGTACCTTGTACATGTTTGACAATGTGGCCAATGGCTGTGCCGACAGTCAAAACCTCAACCCCAAGCAAACGGGCGATTTACAATTGGTCTTGGAATTTGGAGCCGCCCCCGGTGTCAATATAACCGTGCTCGTCTACGGAGAATTTGAGAACTTGCTGGAGATTGACCGCAACGGAGCCGTGTTGTATAACATTTACCAACACTGAAGAAATGGAACACGTGGCCTTGAATAATGTGCAATTGGATTATTTAGCTCGCGACGACCCCCACTTGAAACCTGTCTTTTACGGAACGGTGGCCTGTGATCGATTACCCAAGCGTCCTGTCAAGACCCCACCCCAAGGGTACATTGTGAACACCGACCCACACGATCAACCCGGACAACATTGGTTAGGGGTGTGGACCGAGGGAAACGTGTGTGAAGTCCTCGACAGTTATGCTTTGCCCATGGACACGTACGTGCAAGCCGCCCCGTTCCAAGATTGGATGGTGAAACATTGGAAGTATGTGGTGACCAATGGCAAGTCCCTCCAAGCCATTTCAAGCAAGAGTTGTGGGGATTACGCCTTGTTGTACTTGAAAGCCAAAGCCCGTGGACGGACCTTGCAAGACTTTTTAAATGAGTTTTCGGATCATGATTATGTAAGCAATGACCATCAAGCCGGTCAACGCGTTCAACAATTGATTGTAGGCCAAGAAGCCCGATGGTATCAACTCTGTTGTCATCCGTATCATCAACGGAATGATTAAATAAAAAATTTTGTTGGAAAAACAAGTGTGTCGGAGTCGTAGCTCAGTCGGTAGAGCCTTTGGATCCCCCGAAAAACAGGTGTAGGGGGATCGCGCGTGGGTTCGAGTCCCACCGATTCCAATAAAAAGGTGCCTTTTTTTTTCTAAATGGGTAGTATCATCATCATGCAAACGGGGAAACCGTTTCGTTTTCATACTCCCTCCTCTATCTTGGTGGTGGGCCCGTCGGGATGTGGCAAAACGGTGTTTACGGAAAAACTCTTGGTAGACAACCCCGAGTTGTTTGACACCCCACCGACCCAAGTGCATTATTGTTATGGGGCGTGGCAAGATCGATTTCGAGGCATGCAAGATCATGGGGTAGTGTTTCACGAAGGGATTCCCGATCATGACGCCTTAGTGCAATGGTTTCCTCAAGGACAGGGGGTCCTGGTCTTGGATGATTTAATGGATGAAGGGAGTCACGATAAACGCGTGTTGGATTTATTCACCAAACATTCGCATCATCAAGGAGTGACGGTGCTCTACTTGTGCCAAGACATGTTTCCCGTGGGGCGCTATGCCAAAAGTATATCCCGCAATGCGCATTACATTGTGGCGTTCAAGAATCCCCGGGATCAATTGGGGGTACGCAATGTCATGCTGCAATCGTTTCCGACCACTTGGAAAGACACCTTGGAGACGTTTCATCAAGCCACCACGCGCCCGTATGGCTATTTGATGTTAGATTTACATCCCGCCTCCTCCGATCAACAACGGGTGTTGAGCCACCTGTTAAAAGACGAAGGATGGACGCGCACCTATCAAAAGCGCCTATAAAGGGACAACACCCCTTTGGAACCGGAAAAAGAGCAACCATGGCGGATGAGGAGGACCGTCAACCTCCGCAATCGTACGATACCGTGGCCCCGGCCGGGGTCGGGGCGTCCAGCAGCAATGTCATGTCCCCAAGGGCTTGGCAAGATTTGTATTTCTCGGGAGACCAAGGCCTTATCGACGTCGCCATGGAGGAAATGCCCCCTGATCCCCTCTATGAGTTTATGCAATCCATCCCCTCTGCGGACGTCATCGCGAGTTGGCCCGATGTGACTGATGTACCCCCTGCACAGGCCTCTTCCCCCGCGGGGGTAGGAAGTCGAGCATCCCATTCACCCCCATTCCAAAGTCCCCAGACCACCCCGGAGTCTTCTGGGGCTCGAACGCCTGCGACGCCTCCTAGCGTACCCCGGGCGGCGGGTGCTCGAACAGCCGCGGGGGCTGGGGGTAATGGGGGTGGACGTGGTGGTGGCGATGGTAGGGGACGCCGAGGACCCAGGACTAGAGGTGGACGTGGCGGTGGACGTGGCGGTGGACGTGGTGGTGGTGGTGGTGGTGGTGGTGCTGGTGGTGCTGGTGGCGGAGGTGCTGGTGGTGCTGGTGGTGGTGGTGGTGCTGGCGGTGGTGGTGGTGGTGGTGGTGGAGGAGGTGGAGGTGGTGGTGGAGGTGGAGGCGGTGGAGGAGGTGGTGGACGACGGGGACGACGACGACGACGCCGACGCCTTTTCCCCACTTCCCCTGCCTCCAGTACTCCTGGATCGTCTGGGGGGTCTGGTAGACAACCTCGTACCTTGCGTCAAGCCGATTTACAACGACGTTTACGGATGCTATTACAAGATCAAGAACAATTGGCCCAAGGACGGGAAATTGCTAATGTGACCATGACCAATAGCATTGTGACCAGTTATAAACAAAGAGGAGCCCCGAGCGTACAAACCTCGTCGTCCCGGGTCTCGCCGTGAGGATGAAAACCCCCGTGTCGTTATTGAATGGATCTCGACGTCCTGGCATCCCCTTCCCACCGGAATTGTTACAACGGATGGATTCCTTGTATGCCTTTTATCATCAACAATGGTGGTGTTATCGCAAAATGTTGAATCATTACAAGTGTATCAATGCCTTGTTCAATGGCATGGCGTTACTCCTGATGGCCGCGGGCATGATTGCTGGTCCCCTGTTGGACAACAGTACGTTGGTAGCGTGTTTGGCGGCGGTGGGCACCGTGGTCAAAGGATGGAATGATTTTAAACAATACCGATTTAAAGTGACCATGAGTCGATTTGCGTTTACCACCTATGCCAAAGCTTTGACCGAATTGAAAACCTATGTGAGGGGTGTCCCCTTGGAGGACCTGGAAGGATTTTTAATCAAGATGCAAACCTTGGATGACACCATTGTGGATTTCACCCCTCCGTTACCCAAACGATGTCTCCAAGATTACCATCGTCATTTTGTGTACCAACCCTTGGAAGCCCTATGCTATGTAGACGGATGTCCTCGTCCCTTGAAACCCAAAGACTACTGGATCCATAAAAAGCCGCTCCCTCCCAGTCCTACACTCTTAGAACCATGGCCGTCCAACGACGACGACGGCGACGACGCAGAAAAAGGAAACAACGAGGAGGAGCTTTAATGCGTCGCAAACCCCGTTTGGTGGATAAAATTGCCCATGGCATGAGTATGTTTCTCTCAGGCCCCGCGCTTGGGTTTGGACTTGCTTTAGGCAAATTAGGCGGGCAAGCCTTAAAAGGCATTACCGATAATGTACAACATTACCGGCGACAACGAGGTGGGGGTTGGTGGTCCGATTTCAAACGCAATACCCGTCAAGGTTATAAAGAGACGCAGGATGCGATCAAACAAAACAAAGCCCTTCAACGTCTATTGACGAACCGTCCATGGTGAGGAGAAGAAGATTACGACGACGACGACGTCGTCAACGAGGCGGTTTTTTAAACCTATTGGTCCCCGCCATGGTAGGATTAGGGAAAGCCGTGGCCTTGGAAACGGATAAACGTATAAAACGCACGATCCAAAAAGCCAACCAACGGTATCGTCGTCGTCATCGGTAAAAGATGCAACGTCTTCGACGTCAATTACCGTTTTTACGGTCCATGTTACAAGAAGCCAATGGTTCCAAACGTCAAGAGTTGTTACAACATGCCAATGCCGATCAAATCAATGCTATGAGTGAACTGGTCTTGAACTTCTTAAAAAACAAGATTCCCGTCACACCCCCCATGCTGGCTAAACTTCAACCCTATAAAAAGGTGCTACGCGATTTGGGACGTCGTCGACATTCCGTCAAAAAACGTCGTGCGTGGTTGGTTCAACAAAAAGGACGCGGCTTGTTTCAAGGACTTCACGAGGTGTTATGTCAATGTGCTCGACCGACCCGTTAACCCTGGCCACATGGATCACCCTGTTACAAGAGGCCAATCGGGCCACCGACCAGTGGAAAGACGCCTGTTCTTATTGGAAGCATAAATATCACCTGTTGTATCGAGAGTACCAACATATGTTGAGATCCCGTCTTTGTGAGAGCTGTCGTGAGATAGAAGACGGGGAACTTTGCTCCGAGTGTAGTCAACCCCCATGGACGAGGTGTACATGATTCCCCAGAAGGACTTGGAACAACTCATTCAATATTACAAAGGAGAACTCACCGAAAATGCCTTGTTGAACAAAGCCGCGACGCTCGCCGCCCAAAAACATGTGTTGTTAGCCAACCCTCAATTACCCCCAGCCCTGGTCAATGCTCAAACCAAACCGTTGAGTCAAGAATTAACCAAGTTAACCAAACGCATTCGTCAATTTCCCGGAGGCGTGGGAGTGGGTGCACCGGGTGGCCCGCCAGGCGAAGACGAAGAAGAAGAGGCCGGGGATTTGGTGACGGGACCCGTCGAACAATGGTTGAAGCGCATGATAAAAGGAAGTCCGTCCACCCCCAAACCTCCCATTACCCCTGCTACCAAGAAAGGCAAAGGAGCAGCCGCCACCACCAGTAAGATTCCCAAGAAAGGGAGCCCTTCCACCAGCCGAGGGGATATCCGGTCGCGTTTAGAAGCCATTCGAGAACAGCGCAAGACCTTGGAAAAAAAATTAGCTGAGAGTCCTTGGGGCAAAGGCAAAGGCAAAGGCAAAGGCAAAGGCGTCTCCCGTGAAGTGCAAGCATTAAAACCCTTACCCGGTTGGGAAGATTGGCACCGAGGCAAAAAGTTACGACGTCGATTGGATTACGACAGTGAATAAAAAGATGCCCACCCAGAGGAGGAGGAGGAGGAGGAGACGGGGCGTGAAACGCCGTCAATCCGGTGGAGCCCTGGATGTCCAAAAATGGATTGCTAAAACCGGCAAAGAATTTCATTGGCCTGGCTATCAGTACATGGGCCCTGGGACGCATTTGACCAAACGTCTGAAACGAGGGGATCCCGGGATCAATCGCTTGGACCAGATTGCGAAACAACACGACATTGATTACAGCCGTGCCAAGAATTTGCAAGACAAATGGAAAGCCGATACCAAGATGATCCAAGCCATTGATCGTTTACCCGGCAAGAAAACCAAGACGGAACGGGTGGTCAAAAAAATCATGCAAGCCAAGAAACGTTTAAAATTGTAAAACTTTAATGACACACCGTACCATGTTGAAGAATAAAAAATGAAAATGTCAAGCATTGTCTCTTTACGAAACAAAGTCCTCCAAATCAAAGTCACACTCCTGGGGGCTCCATGGGCCCAAATCATGGAAAACATCCTGCAAAGAGTCGTCCGATGGCACGTCCGTTGACTCCTGTAGGAGGTTGTCTAAAAACCCCTTTCCCTCGTCCCACAAGTCACAAGAAGAATCCAGGGGAGCCCCTGAAGCCCTGTCCATTATTATGACCTCCTGGCCGGGCGAGAGGGAGTCCCAAAAGCCTTGGCTAAAATCGCCCACACGGACCGTCAGGGTCTCTCGTTCCATGGCTTCTGTTGCAGAGGAACGAGGTGAGAGGGAGTCCCAAAAGCCTTGCACAAAGTCGTCCACACGGATCGTCAGGGAAAGGGGGCCCAAGGCTTGGCGTTTTTCCTGCGTTCTCTGTCGTTCCGCGAGCCCTCTTGCTATTCGGTTGGCATACCTGGTTCGGTACCGGGGTTGGCAGGTCTGGCGCTCTGCCATTTCATCATCGTCGTCGTCGTCGTCGTCGGTGAGGGGGAGGCCCTTACGTTTCTTGGCCCGATACCGTCGTTTCTGGGCAGCGACTCGCTCGGGATGCCTGGCCCGATAGCGTTGTTTCCGGGCGGCTTCTCGCTCGGGATGGTTGGCCCGATACCGTCGTTTCTGGGCGGCGACTCGCTCGGGATGCCTGGCCCGATAGCTTTGTCTCTGGGCGGCGACTCGCTGGGGATGCCTGGCCCGGTACCTGGCGTTAACGACCCGTCGCCGCGCCCGTCGTTGGTCTTCTTTAGCCCGGAGCTGTGCGAGTTCATCGGGGCTGTCTTCACTGTCGTCGCTGGTGGTATCCATCGTGGTGGTGAGTTCGTCGGGGCTGCCGTCGTTTGGCGGAGGACGTCTGGCGGGGCGTTTGATACGCTTGATGCGCGGCATCAGGAGAGGGCCGCGGTGCTGGTGGGGGCGTGAGGGGACGTTTAAATTCGTACCTCCAATAGGGGCAGCAATAGTCCAGGCCCTCGATGAACCACTCGGTGGTAAATTGCGGGTAGCAGCCCGGGTTCCAGTGCTGTTGCACGTACGTGTGCCGTGCTGCCTGGGTTGCCTTGACTACTAGACTCCGTTTCCTTCTCTCCTCCAACAGCGCTTCCCCAAACTCCCGGATGTCTCGGTCGTCGTCTAGACTCCACTCCTTAACCTCCTTTAAAACTTGGTCCACTTCAAATGCCTCAAACTCCTTCAACAGCTTCTCATGGGCAGAGTCCATTTTGAGATGACTCAGCCGGAGGTTCGATTTCTTTTATAGGGACTTATTCGTTCCCGTGATGCCCCATGGGTCCCAACTAGAGAGGGGGGAGGGGGGTCCCCCCACCCCAGTCCCCCTCCCAAAGCATCATGGGGTCTCCTTCTCATTGGCCCATTCCCTTCCACGTGACCCTTTTTTTCTCTATAAAACCCGAAGACCGAACTCCAGCTGAGTCATCTGATCATGTCCTCGCCGCCAGAAGACGGCGCGGGGCCCAGTGGCCTTAGCCACGATGATATCATCTCCTTGCTCGGACTAAACACCTCGGACTCTGAGCCAGAACACGAGACGCCTTCCTGTCATGGGCATTTATTAACTCAGGAAGAGATGCCGGACAGTGACGACGACCTCTGTCATGAGGCAATGGACCATTTAGAACGGCAACAAGCCTTTCAAACTCACCTCCTTGAACAAAGTGGCGGCGGTTTGGATACCTCCGCCATTGGAGTATTTGAATTTGACATCGATGGCTTTGTCGACCGTCGGAGCACGCGTATGGGAGTACGTGAACGTCATTTCAATACCCAGTTACGTCAAAGGGGGAACTTGATTCCAGGTCAAAACATTACCCAAGCTCTCCAAGACGGATTACGTCGAGCAGTGAATCAAGTGTTAGCCACCACGCCTGACCTCCACGATCAAGATCGCCTCTACTTCACCATCGCCTCCAATCGCCTGCACAATAATTTCCAGGGGTGGGGATTACGGGCGGGTGAATGGCGACAAGACAGAGAGCGTGTGGAGGCTCTGTTCCACCGTTTAGCCCAAGCCCTCAACAGCAACGAACAATTTGAAATGGATGACTCCTTTCAATTATCCATTACGCAAGTCCAACATGCTCCTCAAGGCACCGGCAAACCCCGTCGTGGTAAACCTGGGCACCCAACCCACCAAGCCTTAACCAAAACATCGAAATCGATCATCCGCATCCAGAATGATGATGACCTCTGCTGTGCCAGAGCCCTCGTCACGGCAAAGGCCAGAGTGGACCAGCACCCGAAATACAACAGCATTCGACAAGGAACTAAACTGCAAAAAGAAATGGCTCTCTTACTTCATCACGAGGCCAAGGTACCCTTCGGTCCATGCAGTTACGATGCCTTGACAGCCTTCAGTCAAGCCCCGTCCCTCACCGATTACCAGATCCTGTTGGTGGATGCCCATCGACATTATCACATCACGACCTATGGAGACCCCAAAGATAAACAACTCATCCTCTTGCACGACCATAACCATTATGATGTCATCACTCGTCTACCCGGATTTTTCGGATCCAGTTACGTCTGTGCCCATTGTTGGAAACCCTATGACCATGAGGGACAGCATCGCTGCAACAAGAAAAAACAATGCCGAGCCTGTTGCCAAAAAGAGTGCCCTGATTTCCAGGCAGCGTACCCTCGAAACCAGAAAGCCACACAACGTTGCGACAGTTGTCATCGGGACTTTTTTGGAGACACCTGTTTCCAAATGCATCTCGTCAAGGACCACACGGGCAAACCTGCAGCCAACCTACAGTCCTCCGTCTGCTTTCGTCGCCGTCGCTGTCGTATTTGTTTTAAACTGGACGTGGGATTAGACAAGATTGCCAAACACCTATGCTACCACATAGACTGCCCGTCTTGCCATGAGTACGTGCACAGTGAAACCCATCGTTGTTTTATTCAAAGACCCCCTCAAAACAAGAAGAGAAAGAGGAAACACCAGGGAGGGCCTCGCGCCAAACGAGGGGCAGCCGCCGCGGCGGAACCTGATAGCAACCCCGAGGAGGACGACCTACCACCCCTTCATGTCTTCTTTGACATTGAAGCCATGCAACCCCACCAAAAACACATTGCCAATCTCCTTGTGGCCGAAACCGAAGACAACGATCCACCCAAGTCTTTCCCAGGGCTGTCTTGTACCCGAGATTTTCTCGAATGGTTGGATACCTTGACACTCAACGATACCCGACAAGTCAATGTCATCGCTCATAATTTCCAAGGGTACGATGGCTACTTTGTCGTCCAACAATACCATAGTGATAACCGGATCGTCCAACAACTCCGCAACGGATGTAAACTCTTGGAAGTCAAACACGATCGGATCCGATTTATCGATTCGATGAGTTTCCTCCCGATGCCTTTGTCCGCCTTTCCCGCAACCTTTGGATCAACGGAATTGAAAAAAGGGTACTTCCCTCACCTGTTCAACGTACCCGGTGATGAGCATCAAAACTACGTGGGACCCATCCCATCTCTCGATTACTACATGCCCGAAACCAAGTCCCCCGAAGACAAGCAAGCCCTGGAAACGTGGCATCAAGAACAACGTGCCAATAACATGGTGTTTGATTTCCAACAAGAGTTGTTGGACTATTGCAAATCCGATGTGCGGCTCTTGAAACAAGGATGTCTGACTTTCAAACGATTGTTTGAAGCTCAAGCGGGGTTCAATCCCTTTGACCACATCACCATTGCTTCTGCCTGCAACATGGATTTACGTAGGAACCGGATGATCCCTAACAGTATTGCCAGTGAACCCACCCTTACTTGGAAGAAGAATAACGTCAATCAGTCCAAAGAAGCCATCGAATGGTTAACCTGGTGCCAACAACACCAAGCCCCCCATCTTCAACATGCGAAAAATGACGGCGAGTATCGCATCCCTGGTACCAAGCTCCATGTGGACGGTTTCGATGCCAGTACCAACACCATCTATGAATACCATGGTTGTTTCTTCCATGGATGTCCTCGCTGTTATCCCAAACGTTACGAAACACATCGACGCCACTGTGATCGGTCCATGCAGGATGCCTACGAGGACACGCAACAAAGGACCCGACGTTTAAGAGAACAAGGGTACACCGTGGTAGAAATGTGGGGATGCGATTGGGCCCGTCTCAAACACACCTCACCTGACATTGGTACATTTGTAACTAACCTTGACATGACAGAACCCCTCAATCCCCGCGACGCTTTCTGTGGAGGACGTACCAATGCCGTGAAACTGTACCATCAAGCCACCCCCAGTCAAAAGATCCATTACATCGATGTCACCTCCTTGTACCCCTGGGTCAACAAGACGTGTGTCTACCCCAAAGGACATCCAGACTTTAGTACCCATCCCGGTCATACGAACATCCACCAGTACTTTGGCTTGATCCAATGCAAAATCCTGCCTCCCCGTGAATTGTACCATCCCGTGCTGCCTTACCGCCATGACGACAAACTACTCTTTCCTCTCTGTGGACGTTGTGTGAAAGAAGAAATGGACAAACCCCTTCTAGACAGATCCTATCATTGCCCTCACCCCGACGAGGAACGCGCCCTGACAAGTACTTGGTGCAGCCCGGAATTAGTCAAAGCCGTCGAGCTAGGGTACCAAGTCCTGTACATTTATGAAGTCTGGCATTTTGACGATACCTGTGAGGGGTTGTTCCGAGACTACGTCAACACTTGGTTAAAAATCAAACAGGAAGCCAGTGGGTGGCCTAAGGACGACATGTCAGAGCAAGCCAAACAGGACTACATCCAGAAGTACTTCGAGCATGAAGGCATCCAGTTGGAGTACGACCAAATCAAAAAGAACCCAGGGTTGCGTACCCTCGCGAAATTGATGCTTAATTCCATGTGGGGGAAGTTTGGTCAACGCCTTAACAAAACCCAAGTCCAAGAATTTGATGACCCCCAAACCTTCCACCAGTTTTTAAACACGGATACAATCGACGTGCGTCAAGTCTCCATCATCAATGATCAAATGGTAGAGGTCCAATATCAGTACGAAAAGGAAGACATCCCCGTGTCACCCAACCTTAACATCTTTGTAGCCTGTTTCACCACCTGTCACGCCCGGCTCAAACTCTATGCCGCCCTGGAGCAGTTGCAGGAACGTGTCCTCTACTACGACACAGACTCTGTCATCTTCCTGCAAGACGAGGGGCAACCCAACCCAGACTTGGGGAATTACCTCGGGGACTTCACCTCTGAGTTGAGCAAGGACGAGTACATTGAAGAATTTGTGAGTGGGGGTCCCAAAAATTATGGGTATACCACTAATCAAGGACACGTGGAGTGTAAGGTGAGAGGGTTCCGTCTCAACAGCGAGGGCAAGACCCAACTCAACTATGACGTCATGCGTCAGAATGTCAAAGACGAAATAGAAAGACCCCTCCTCAAGCCACGACAAACACAGGTCATCAACTCCCACCACATTGTTCGGGATCCTAACACC
This sequence comes from Siderastrea radians, assembly GCA_964017195.1. NCBI lineage: Eukaryota > Metazoa > Cnidaria > Anthozoa > Scleractinia > Rhizangiidae > Siderastrea > Siderastrea radians. The sequence goes on from OZ024893.1 coordinate 48,228,014, forward strand.
TATGAACTGTTCACGTTTCCACAACAGAAACAATACCAGTTGGTATACAACAAACGAGTCATTGATCCCCACACCTTCAAGACCTACCCCTATGGCTACCAGTGAAACAATAGGAACACTCATATCAAAGAGGAACTTGTTGTGAAAAAAAATGTGTATGACAAATAAAAAGTATTTATTTTTTTTTGTGTTATTTTTACTCAAAGGACTACCCCGCTGCTCCAATTGGACTTTGGACTTTGCGCCCGCGTTTCTCCAGTGGTTTTACTCCCCCTTGAGCCCACGATCGATTTTTCATACTGCTCAGCGGTTTCTCCTTCCAAATCACGTGACTTCCGGTTGTATGAGCCCGCGATCCCTTTTTCCACCTGATCAGCGGTTTCCTAAACCACGTGACTTCCGGAGCCCACGATCCTTTTTTCCAACTGCTCAGCGGTTTTCCTTTCCAAAACACGTGACTTCCGGTTGCATGAGCCCACGATCCTTTTTTCCCACTGGTCAGCGGTTTCCCCCTCCTAAAAACACGTGATTTCCGGTTCCGGTCATGACGTCATTCTTACATCAAAACGAGGCTCATCTTGCTATGTGGGCGCACATTACTACTAAGTTTGAAGAACCTTACCTGTTATGTGTTTGCTGTGTTTTTGCCGGTTTTCCGAGCTTGTGGAGGTTGTTTTGAGCGGTAAGTTACAGCGGTATAAACCATACTGATACATGTCCGCCCAAGAACGGAGCAACTTCACACGGGAATTCCAATTGCGTGTTCAGCATTTGCACAACGTAGAAATTTAGAGGTAAGAATTTTGCATTTTGTTCAATATAACTATGACTAGCTTGCATCTTATGATGGTTGTTAGCTCTTTCAGTTCGTTTATTTGAGAATTATAAGTCATAGCAGTTACTAAGCATTAACAATAACCTCGGGTTTTTGGCGCATAAATTAGACTTCAATAATTATAAACAAACGTAAATTTCGAGCTCTGAATGTAATATTTTACATACACTAAAATATTCAGTTTTATCGCTTTCATACAGCGGCTGCAGGCCCTTCTTAAGCCTCTCACAAGCCAACACTCAAGACAACCAACAGCATAAACCCAGATTTAATAAACTGGCCTAGTTTCTAAGTGTTGTGGCTTTTCACTGGCAAGCAGGTCCCAGGGGGGGTACTCCGGATCTCAAGGGACAGGGATAATCGAAGGATGTTTTCATTTGGGGGGGGGGGCTTGAAATTTTCCATTCCGGGATGTTTTTGGGTAGGAAAATGTGGCAAGTATTTTTTTGGGTAGCTTGATTTAAGTAGAGATTTTTGGGGTATTCAAAACAATCTGAAGAATTGTGGTAGTGCCTGTGTATCCCGGCCGCGTAGTTCTGCGAATATTAAGTACTGACAACCAAACTTGTTTTGCGGTTGTTTTAATTATATTTAATGATGGTGTCACATTACATTGCATCTGTTTCATAAAACTGGCTATACAATAGTCCGCAAAGTGTCCCGGGTGTATTTCACAAGGCTTCAATTCATTCAACTGATTTCTCATCCATCGTGTTTATTGCCCGGCTTTAGCCTCACTGGAATTCCCTTTTGTTGTAGTGAATTCTTGATATCTTTTGCTTGTGACTTGTGGGTTAATCCTTTCTGGAAATTTTTGAGGCTCGAAAATTCGGCATGAGATTTTGGGGGGTTAATTTTTGGTCCAGGGATTTTTTGGGTTCCTTGGAGGCCCTAGGGATTTTTTGGGGTTTTGATTTTTGCCACCATTCGATCATCCCCGTCACTTGAAATCCGGAGTACCCCCCTGGGAAGCAGGTGTTCCAGGCTGTTCCATGGTCATGATTTTTAGGGAAGGCAGAAATCACATCACATCAAGACGAACATGCCCCTATCAAGTTTATGACAGGTGTATCACTTAATATAATTAGGGGGGAATGGTTGACCCATAAAAACTGAAGGAATTGATTGTTGTTTGAAACAAAAAAAAAACTTCTTTTGTGGGTGTCGCATATGTTCCTTGTCACTCTAGGAAGTACTAATACCTCTTGAAAAGTTGTTCCTGCCAGCATGAATTTCTGACATTATAGTACCTTAAAACCCTAGAAAGTATCAAACACGCTGACAATGGTCATTTTTAATTCAAACACCCTAAGTGGTACCAAAGCATGAATTGTAATCGCGGTGACCCCTTCACTACACTATGGGAGCCCCTCCCCTTTCACCTCCTAGGTTAAGTGCCACTCTGTAGTAATTGAAGAAAATACAAAGTTTAGAAACATTTCGTAGTACAACTGTCAACCAAATATGATGTTAATATTATCTAGCAAGACTGCCAAGCTGTTAATGGACATATTTAAAGCCCTTTCAGTTTCCACTTTTACTTGGGAAGCTCTCTCTAATTTTTAAAACCAGACAAGATGGAATGGCTATTGGGATTTGTTGTCCCATCTTCATAAGTATCCAGTAAGTGTATTGCCTATAAGCAACATTACTGTATACATGTTCTGAGAACGAAAGAGGAAACAACAGACTCATAAGAAAGAAACACAGATGAGTAAAAGGCAACTCATCAGTAAAGGGATTAAATAAATATGTCAACTACAAAAATAAATCTATATTAAATAAATAAACAGTTTAGCTAACCAGTAACAACACTGAGTAGAAAAACAACATTAACTCGATTTCACAGTCTGAGAAATAATGAAATCACATTTGATTTGTTTAAGCTAAAATTTGAGAGTTTGTTTTTGATTTCAACTAACAGTTATATTACTTTTTGTTGTTCTGGTAGTACAACTGATTGTAAACCCAATACTTGTTAAACCATATACATCAAAGGAGTCATAAAGTGCACAAGGCTGCTAAGAACTTGACAAGGTATATTGTTTCTGTAATCGTGTTCATTCATGTAATAAGGGTTTTTGTAATTGTCATTTCATTATTGTTCCTTGATCTTTTACTACTTTTACGTCACCTTTTGTCAAATATCTTAGTATTTAGCACACAACCTCATAAGCATTGCAACATCTCATCATGTATTAATAAAGGATCTTTTCTCATGAACACAATTTATAGGTGATTCATTTTCGGACCAAAATATGTAATTTTCCCTCCCCACTTGTCCCCTGGTTCCTCCCCTGCTTCCAGAGGTTTTTCTTTCTCTTTTCCCAAAGAAAATTCAACCACAAAGCAGCTCTCTCAATTTTCCTTACCCATCTTGAGAACCAGATGTGTAATTTTTCCCACCCATTTCCAGAACTGGCAAAACATAACGTTCACCCCTGAATCAATTACCATTTTCAGACCTGACTTTTAAGTCAACAACCATTTTCAGACCAAAAAGGCTTTAAAACCATACTCATTTGGGTTGCACCAATCTATACATGGAGTTTTTTCTCTGCCCCCCACCCCCCACCCCAAAAAATAAAGAGCCCAAAGCAAAATTACGTTAATATGTATGTACTCCGGTTTTCATTTTCAAAATACTGATTATAATCTGTCTCATGCCAATGACAGCTGGATTTAAAAAATTCTCTTCATCTGTCTCTGGGACATAACAGGTGGTATCTTATCACAGGATTTGGGAATTGCACGACAGCAAAACACTTTCTCGCCCAGCTGGCATTAGTACACAGTTGCCAAAATTTAAATGCACCTAAATTTTAAGCCTAAGATTGTATACATGCAAAACAACAAACAAACACAGTCCCTAGTAACACTTTGCGATGTAGACAGATATATTCAACAAGATTCAAATACATTCAACAAGAACTGTAACCTGTTTTCGGCTATGTTCAAAATTTGAGCTAGATTTCCTGCCGCTGTTGCCGCGAGGATGAAAACCGTACTCACACAGGAACCATAATGGATACATGTATAAAAAGCTTTGCTTTACTATAGTCAGTCTAGTCAGTAAGGCATAACAACAAACATCGATCATGATAAGTGTACAAAAGGGCTGCAAAGAACAACAAAAATGCCTCAAATAAAGTGGTAACGCATTTATTAACGATTATACGGCGAACTTTTACAGTGTAATGAATAAATAAGCTTACACGCTCACCATTAAACTTTACCAATTCCGTCGTTTACTTTCGAAGCCATTGCTGTCGGTCGAATGTCATCTGAGATTTTGCAGTCCGATTCTGTGGCAATTAGCTCAACTGGTATGGCTCTACGTTAAATGCCACAGGTTTGAGCTCCTCGGCCATTTTCAACGCAAAGAAAACGGGTGAAAACTGAGAATTTTCCAAAATATTACAACAATACTCTTCAATACTGGGTTTTAGATCTTGAGCTTTCTTTGCTCATCAACAGTGACGTCACAGAATCAGCGGTCGTTTCCATTCCTTCCATTTAAGCGCGCGGTCATTTCAGAAACGATTTCGTGAAACCTTCGGATATCTTCGTACTTTTGGCTTTATTACTCCTTTTAAGGTCTCAGGAAGGAAAATTTCGTTCCAGTTTGGCTTTATAATGATTTCTTTTTGTGTCAAGACGCGTTTAAACGGCTAAAGCGGAATTATCAAAATTTGGGTTTATTTGACCTTTAAGGATCAGTTTCTGACTGGAATTAAAAATAATTAACAAAATAACGTCGGTTTTTTTTAGGCTGTGTCGACTAAACAGTGACAATTTTGGGTTGCAACTGTAATTAAAAGTTTGGTTTTTCCTCATTGCTTCTTTACTTTCATAAAACAGGAATTAAAATAATAATAATGATGATGATGATGGATAAGATAGGATAGGATAGGATCTGGATATAAAAGTTTATCGAGTTATTTAGGAGGGAATGGGTGTCAATGTCGACCGTTAATATAATTTCGGTGCTTTGTAAGAGTTTCTATAGAATAAAACTTTTAAGGGAATTGAAAGCGCCATAGTACAGATTTCTATCGCAAGAAGGACTTTACAGAAGGAAACCAAAAAAAGCTTAAACACGGTGGGGCCAAACCACCCCCCAAATGGGTCATTTAGACTAATTTTGCTTCTTTTTCATATTTCTTTTCCAAACTTGGCAAAAAACCTTGGGTTGTCGCCCAATTTATTTTAAGTATGAGAATGACTTAAAAAACCAAATTGTGACGTCATAATGGCTGACGTCACAAAACGAGTTAACTGAAAATTTCAAATTTGAAATAAAAAGTTATGTCATCTGAAAGAACTTGGCAAGGGGAGTAAAATGCTGAAAACCGTACCTCGCTAAGACAAACGTATCTTGAGTTATGGCAATTTAAAGACATTTAAAGTGTCCCCCCCGGAACCATACTTTTCTTCTAAAAACAACCCTGTTGATCTATTTTGTACAGTTTTTTTCCATGCAAGCTAATAATCTGGTAAAATGGACTTCTTGTTGTTCCAAAAAATCGTATCATTTTAGATTTTAAGTTTTCGGCTTGAAAACGATAATATTAGCAAGAGCATAATTGATCACGTGACACTTAATTACGTCACAAAACTGGTTTGGGGGCTCTAGCTCTGGCAGGAAAAAAATTTTCCGAGTTTTTCTTTTTCATTTAGCTTCCGTCATTTAAGACATCTTATCTGCAACTTAAATGGTGTCGTTGACGCAACAAAACAACACTTAAATTCAAACGTATTACACAAGGGGGGGACCCTATTTTGAGACTGAAATTTTCAAAATCTAAAATGCCATATCTCATCCATTATTTATCACATCGACAAACGGTTTTCAGCATTCAACTCCTCTTGACGTGTTCTTTCTAAAACACCAGAAAAAATTTAGAAATTCTAAAATTTTATTTTAGAGAATAATATGACGTCACCAATTATGACGTCATAATTTGACATTTGGCATCACCATTCATGTCAAATTGTTTGGCACAAAGACCCATATCAAATTACCAAGTTTGGTAAAGAAATGATGAAAAGTAACAAAATTATTAAAAATTAACCAAAAAACGGGACATTTCATGACCCATTTGGGGGGTGGTTTGGCCCCACCGTGAAAATGTCTATCACGTTCGACGGTTTGTTTCGATGAAAAAGCATCAAAGCATAACCAGTCAATTATTCAACACGCCCCGTTTCTGTTGTCAAGCCATCCATTTTAATCAACAAACTTTTCAGCTAACATGTACAAGCCTTTAAATTTAGCTAACAAAGGCGACATTTGTCAACCAAACTATTTTAATTTTCCGTTAGAAATTGACAGTTGCGCACTCCAGTTTTCTTTGTTTACCTTCATTTTAATGATAACAATGTTTTTTTGGAAGCTAGCAATTTAGCTTGCCAAAATTTTTTTCTTTATTCAGCATCTCGTTCTTCAGCGACGTTCAGTTCCGGCAATTTTTCCGGTTTGTACAAACTGTAGCCACGTAAACAGCCTGGTCCAAGTGTACTCGGGAAGATGAAAATAAAATTACAAACCACGGCAAAAAGAAGAGCAAGAACCTGAAGATAGTGATAGTGAAGATAGAAAAAAACTGAGCCTTCTCAATTAAATGATGGGTAGCAACACTGAGATGAATGAACGGAAAATAATTGTGAGACTAAAAAAGGAGGGCCGTTGTTCCATTTCCTCGGGTAGTCTTCTCGCGCTCGCAACATTTTTTTTTTTTTGCCGCGCCGTTGTTCTAAAGCACAGGGGCAATATCAACGCCTGGAAAAGACTGTAACAGCTGTTACTTTTCTTTTTTAATTTTTACTAATAAAACGACCGAGATGAAGGTAAACATAATGAATTGTCGGCACGAAAACCACAGAACGGTTTGTTGATTTGAGAGTTGCTCATGAAGCCATAGCACAAGTCCGAATAAGTCGAATTCTTTAAGGATCAGTTTCTGACTGGAATTAAAAATAATTAACAAACTAACGTCGGTTTTTGGCGCTGTGTCGACTAAACAGCGAACAATTTTGGGTTATAGATTTCTATCGCAAGAAGGACTTTATAGAAGGAAACCAAAAAAGGCTCAAAATGTCTATCAAAAGTCTCTCAAAAGCTATGATATTGTTAGCGACTAACATTGCAACCAACTGAGTTTATGATAATCGTATGTATATTGGGCTGCGATGTTTGCAACTTGCAAGAGTGACATTGGATTCATATTAAGTAAACATGTTAAGTAAAAACACCTGCCGGCTGTAGTTGATCCAACGATAACTGAAGACGGAAATCTTATGAAATAGGGCACGTTTGGGAAACGGACTCTCTTCCTAGAGGGAAACAAAGAAGGGCCACCTTTCTCACTTATCATTGTAACTGAGAAAAAAAAAAGAAAAGAATTCGCTGCAAATACGTAAGATGAGGTACACACCAACATATTTTCAGGGCAGTGTAAATGCATGACTTAATCCTCTTTGATAGAACCATCGGTAGAACAATTCATTAGTTATTCGAGGCAGAATTCTAAGAAAATAACAAATGATAAACAAACAAAAAAAAAAGCACAAAACTGTTAAAGAGGAATATTTTCACGATCACGTTCGACGGTTTGTTTCGATGAAACAGCATCATATGTTACATCTTCTTGTAAAAAGCAATATGGCATGCATAAAAATTTATCACGCCAATTTTTCACTACATAAGAAGGGCAAAAAAGGTGCTTGAAAAATCCTTAGGGGGAATTTAAATGGCGGATGTTGTAAAGGTACAACAGGTGAACCGGAGGGTGTAGTAAAATAAGCCGAAGAACAAAAGGAAGCAATAATTCGGCAAAACTAGAAAAAAATGACAAAAATTGTTTTCATTAATACACTGATAGTAAAACAGAAATAGTGCGCTTCGTGCTTGTGAGTTGAAGGAGAACCTAATGAACGAATGCCACATAAATGCATGATGAGCTCACTGGAGAGAATTCAGGTCCGTCCTTCAAGAAAGCTCCAATTGGAAAACAAAGGAAAACACGTGACAGCCACATTCTTAAAGGATTAGTTTCTTATTCGGTGAAAAAACGCAGTTTATTTCGAAATAACGTTTGTATGCCTGTTCTCACGTTATCCTTCCAAAATAATTTCTCTGACGATGCAGAATCATCTAAACATACGATTAGCGGCCACGCGTTTCAATTGATTTTTCTTCAATTTCTACCACTTTCTACAATGACAACCCACTGAAATAAGAACATAGGCACGCATTGCGTGCTTGACCTATGTTGAAATGACAAGTCTTATCCTCGCTTATTTGCGATTTTTAAGACATACTCTGAGGACAAAACAACACACGCGATTACTCTTGCAAATGCTTCCCGCTCCACTATAGCACCTGAGTGCATAAGGCCCAGTTTAGGCGCAGCACCTCCCATGAGCAGTACCAAGTAGTACGTAGTTTTTTGGCAGTTGTACGGTGTCCAAATGAGTTTTTTTCGACAGATTTCAATTAGGCAAGCCAAAATCTCAGGGTACGGCAAAGTTTGCCGCCTAAATACGACCTAGGAGCGAAAATGTATTTGGTACGGTACATGAGACTGATGAGAGGTACCGCGTCTGAACTGGGCCTAAAACAGCTTTTTTGTTTATTCAGCAATACCCTTGGAATGCAAAACAAAATCCTGCTAAAAACCCAGTTGGACCAAAATTGAAGATAGAACAACCATTGGGCTAGTAGGCTACAGGCTAAAAAGTAAAACTGACACTAGAACAAAACGACTGCATAAGAATTTTAAATTAAATCTAAACTGAAACCTCAGTTAAGGTCAACTAATGATTGTCTGCATATTACTGAAGAATATAAATCGAGGTCACAACAAGATGTGAAAGAAACAAGTGTAGTAGATAACAATTTGAGGAGAGGACAGTCATTGCGGTCATGTTAAAACGCAGACTACAGACTGCAGACTGTGCAGACTGCAGACCATACAGACTACTCAGACTATGCAGACTGGTATTTTGTTTCCTTTAAGTAAACTGTGATTTGCTGTACTTTTTAGGACTTTTCACTTTTTGTCGTGTTAAGATGACATCGGCCAGCAGCTTGGCACCGAGTTCTCCAAAAACTGCCCTGCAGTAAGGAATTCTCGAACAATTTCGACGGAAAGATTCGCACCTTCTGGGAGTATTTCATATTCCTTTGCTAGACAATTCAAAAGTACATTTTGGTTTTGCAGTTAACGAAGTTTCCGAGCTTGAAAGTACCGTGAACTCGCTATGTTACCGTATACATTACAGGTTTAAAAACCTACAGACTCGCTTGAACAAGCTAATTTATGCAAATTGCTATCTTAAACACTTCGCTGAAAAATTTCAAAAACCATATGTTCCCGTATATGATAAAACCAAGAAAGAAATCATTTCTATGTCGGCTGGAAAATCTGTGGATATGACTGATATAAATCATGGACACAACATCGTAAACTAAAACTAAACCGCATTATGGGAAGAGAAACCTTCTGACGCGCTTGAATAAACAAGCTAATTTATGCAAATTGCAATCTTATAAACACGTCGCTATAAATTTCAAATTACCAAACAAAGCCGTTTCAAAAACCTTGCAAAGTACAGTCAAAAGTATCCATATCAAGCACAGATACAATCTTTTCAACCAACATCTTGCTCAAAGATACATAACCAAAACAGCTTTTTCATAACACAAATCATAAAAGAACAAATTAAATTAGTTTCTCGTCAACAAGTCCTTTTTTTTGGAACGAGGTTAATTGTTTTTGTCACGTACTCACGTTCTACCGTTGGCCACGACAAAGTTCAATTTTACCTGCCCTTATAATAGCTTTAGGAAATTACCATAAATTCCACCACACCAAGCCTTTACTGAAAATATAATATTCGAGAGGAAAAAGTAGAAAAGCATATTTGCGCTGATCGTTTCCGTCCCCATATGTACATTCAACATCGCCGGTAAGCTTAACCTTGTCTGACCTTCAGCTTCAGTAAGCGGATTCTAACCAGCTCTTTCATTGGTAGAAATGTACTCTTAGCTTAGTACGCTCAATCTGATTGGTGCCACATAGTGCCACATAAATTCCCTGGGGGGGTGCACTCCCATGCGAAAGGTGCATGGATGCTCGTCGTCTCGCGTTCTCCGGCCGTCTGTTTTAGAATGGCTTCTTTTACAGGTCGAATGAAGAACATCCCCGCCCAGTCTCACATGGGACTTCCCCCCGGGATCAGAAATACATACAAACATACAAACATACAAACATACAAACATACAAACATACAAACATACAAACAAACAAACAAACAAACAAACAAACAAACATAGAAAGCGAGAAACTTCACGCTGGCTAAGACCCTGTGTTTTTAACATAGGTCAAAAACAGGGACGATGTTACTGTCTACTTTTAAGTTAATACAGTTGGCTGCCGGCACTCGAACCCTCGGTAACTCGAAGCTCGCGGTGACTCGAACCAAAATTGATTTCCCCTCGATTTGCTCCACAATTTACTGTAATCTAACCCTCAATAACGCAAACCCCCGATAACGCGAACCCACGCAAACCCCAAATGAAATCCTATTCCCTTCAGGTCATTTTCTTTATAATTTTACCCTCGATAACTCGAACCTCGTTTGTCAAAGTGTAATGAGACAAAACATACTCCAGAGCACTGAATTTATTTTAAATCAATTTTCGAAAAATTGAGCAGCAGTGTAGTTTTGAAGTGTTTAATTGTCCTTTGTGTAAATTTCTTTAGTTTCCTGGTGTTCTGGTACACAAAACATGTCAGTTCTTCTTGCGAGAATACTTGTCATAAGTGCTGTCAGCAGGAATCCCATCCCCCAATAACTCGAACTCCCGATAACTCGAACCTTTTTTCGGGAGTCAACTGTAGTCTGTGTTATTATCGATCGGGTTATATGTTTGGCTTGTCAGATGTTTGAGTCCGTCTTAAAAAGCAGGTTATTAATGATTTCCAGCAGGCGAGGTTTCTGTTTTAAAAACCCGTTAGACCAGGTGTATATGTCTAAAGGGAAAAAGTGTTTCCTGCATCGAACACCGATAACAAAAAACAAGAGTATATATCAGAGAAAGTTATAAATCAAGAGAAAACAAGTACACCAAACTGAATCATTTAAGTAGAAAATCAGTTAAGAGTAAGATATTTTCTCATGCTTTTATTGCCTCGTTGCCTTATGAATTACGTTAATATACTATAACAATTACATTCTACGGTGAATCTATATAGTATGGCAAAAGACAATAATGAGAAGAATTTTCAGAATAACAAGAAAACGAATAATGTACAAACAAGGAACGGCTGTAAACCCGTTCAACATCTTTTGTATACGTTTATACACAGGAAAAGTTATAAAGAGCGGTTAAAAACCTTCAGCAAAGTTTCTTAAATGTGCATGAATAACATTACAAGGCATTGCTGCCATATTTACAATTCTTTGCAGGTTATACTGTTGTTTTTTTATTTGTAGAGAAGTATGTTTCGTTGAAAATCATCCCAGTTAGTTACTTAACTTTCTTACTCTGATAGTGAAGCAGTTTTGCTTCATTGTTCTCTACATTTCGTTTATTATAATCATCATAATCATAATCATAATTTTTACGGATGGGATTTCCTCGAACCGTTCGCTATGTTTTATTGTGATGCGAGTTTTCAATCTACTCGATCCTGCGCTGTGTTAAAACACTTTAGGAGTCTTTTAAGTCCCTGACGATAATTGTCACTAAAAATAAAACAGATGCAAGGGTTGATGGCCAAATTCGAGAGAGCCATAAAGAAGTTATAGAGTAATAGAGAGAAATGCTACAAGGTAAGTCTAGCCCAAAGAATGATAGTAAGAAGATAATACTCCAGGGTACCCAGCACAGTACAAACCCTACAACGATAGCAATGGCCATCTTTAGCACGTTTCTGTTTCTTTTGGCGCGTTGTTGCTCAGTGATGACCGACTGCTCACCTGGAATCTTCTGTTTCTTGAGCTTGACAACGATGATGGAGTAAAGTATGACCAACAAGGCGACAGGGATATAATAAAATACAACAAAAATGGCTAGAATGTAATTCACAAACCATTCATCCCATTGTAACCAGTTTCATGGCGACTAAATACAGCGAGGCGGCGGCCATCGCGACGATCCACGTGGCGACAATGAAGAATGGGCATATTTTTGAACTGATGAGTGGAGAACGGAGAGGAAATACCACAACTCCAAATCGGTCCACTGCTATACGGACCAGGCTCTGAATAGACACATCACTGGAGACGTCCGTTATGATGTGGACCAGCTCACACAAGGCCTGACCAAGAGGACCACTGATAAGCCACTGATAAGCCACTCATTCTCCTCTTACAACTGTGATAGCTCCTTTGGATTAAACCAAAATATTGTAACCAGCAAGTCGGACATAGCCATGTTGACGATAAAATAATTGATTGGTTTTCTCAATGTTTGTGTCTTACACACAACTGTTCCTATAAAGGAATTCCCGACCAGCGGAAAAACGAGGATCAGGCAGTAAGCAATAATTTCTCCAATTTTTCGTGCTGTTGGATTCAGTGAGATAGAGCAGCTTGATCCATTTACCGTTGTATTCATGTTTGACGACTTCTCTGATAATAACGTTTCTCCTACTGCAAATGTCTTGTACCTTGAAAAGCAAATGCTGTTTTATTTATGTTTTACACGGAAAGCCGAATGACCAATTAAGGAGTCAGTCAGTCAGTCAACACGCCCTGTTGTCTGTTGTCAAACTGACTTCTGACTAATAACAAGCCTTTGAATTTAAATAACAAGGGCAACTTTTGTCAACTATTACAACTATTTTACTTTTACGTTGGAAATTGGAAGTTGCGCTTCAGTTTTCTTTGATTGGTTAAGTACTAATTGAAGACAATACTTTGGTGCAAGGGAGCAGTTTAGCTTGCACTAATTTTTTTTTTCATTTAGCAATTCATTCTTCAGCGACGTTCCGTTCCGGCATTTATGTTTGCACTGTAGCCACCTAAAAAGCAGTCCAAGTGTAGTCGGCAAAATAAAAATAAAGTTACAAACCATCCATGCAAAAAGAAGAGCAGAACGTGAAAACAGCGAGTTAAAAAAAAAAGTCTATAGAAGAAAAAACTGAGCCTTTTTCGGTAAATGATGGGTAGCAAGACTGAAATGAATGGACAGAAAACTATTGTGAGAATAAAAAAAAAGGATAGCTTTGTTCCATCTCCTCGGGTAGTCTTCTCGCGCTCGCAAATTTTCTGAAACACTCAGGTTCAATATTAACGCCTGGAAAAGACTGTAACAGCTGTTACTTTTCTTTTTTTTAATTTTTGCTAATACAACGACCGAGAGAGGAAGATAAACATATTAATGAATTGTCGGCACGAAAACCACAGAACGGTTTATTGATCACGAGAACTGGTCATGAAACCATAGCACAAGTCCTAGTAAGTCAGATTCAGATTCTGACTTGAATTAAAAAAAAACTTTCTAATAAGTAACAAACTGACGTCGGTTAATGCGCTGTGTCGACTAAACAGCGACAATTTCGGGTTGCAACTGTAAGTTAAAAGTTTAGTTTTTCCTTGTTGCTTCTTTGCTATCATAAACCAGGAATTAAAAAAATGACATGTTTAGTGTGAGCACTGTATTGGCGGAGCAATGTTTGACGATTGACAGCGGATGTAGTAATTAATGGAAGCTAGACCAGGTGTAGCTGAGGGAAACTGAAATGAATTTTTTTTATCTACAACACTGTGGTTATAAAGAAAACTCAAGATGAATTACAAGAAGAAATTATAAAAAATGCAGAGACTAGTGAAAAAAAAAGCTAAGAGAGTCCATTCCACATACGTGCCTACTGGATAGGTAATTCAGTTATTTGGGTGACAATGTTGACCGTTGATATAATTTCATTGCGTGATAAGGCTTTCTATAGAATAGTACTTTTTAGGGAGTTTAAAGCGGAGTAGTATAGATTTTCACCACAAAAAGGACGTTAAAAGAAAAAAACAAAGAAAAGGCTTAAAATGTCTATGAAACGTTTCTCAAAGCGCTGATATTGTTAGCATCTAATATTGCAACCCACTGAGTTTATGATAATCGTAGGTAGATTGGGGTGTATTGTCTGCAACCTGCAAGAGTCACCTTCGATTCATTATTAAGTAAACATGTTAAGTAACTGAGTACTTTTAAAATACAGTGCTTGCTTTAGTTGATCCAAAGTTAAGAGAAGACGGAAATGTTATGAACTAAGACACGTATGTGGAACGGACTCTCTCAGTAGATAGAAAAAAGAAGGGCCACCTTTCTTACTTATCATTGTAACCAAAACAAAAAAAAAACGAAAAACAAAACAAAAAACAAAAACAAAATAGAATTCGCTGCAAATCCGTAAGGTGAGATACACGCCAACATATTTTGAGGGCAGTATAAGTGCATGAGTTAAGCCCATTTGATAGAACCATTGGTAGAACAATTAATTGCTTATTCAAGGCAGAATTCTAAGAAAATAACAAATGATAAACAGAAAATAGCACAAAACTGTTAAAGAGGAATATTTTCACGATCATGTTCTGACTTGAACTGCGAAGAAAAACAAAGCGGTTTACTGAAGAAAAGATGGAATAATCAACATGTCGCGAGCTTGGGACAAAGAAAAAATCTGAGTCCCCGACGGTAATCAAACCCATGACCTTCCGTACACCGGTCGGACGCTCTAACCACTGAGCTACTGGGAAACTCGTGGCGAGCATAGGTCATATTTTACTGATTTCGTGGTGCCACGCGTCCTGCATGCTGCTAGGATCAGCAATGTCGAAGCGCCCTATAGGTGATAAATAAAGAAAGATGGTGAATTTTAAGCTCGGAGAAGAAATAAGAAAAGATGGAATAATTAACGTGTCGGAATAATCAACAAAGCGGTTTGTTTCGAAGAAAAAACATACATGTGTTGTATCTTCTTGTAAAAAGCGATATGGCATAAACATTTTCAAGCCAATTTTTCATCACATGAGAAGGGCAAAAAGGTGCTTTAAAAATCCTTAGCGGGAGTTTAAATGGCGGGTGTTGTAAAGGTACAACAGGTGAGCCTGACGGTGTAGTACAATAAGCCGAAGAAGAAAAGGAAGCAATAATACGGCAAAACTAGAAAAATTGAAAGCACGAAATTTCAAATTTACAAAACTTTGCAGCGAGCCAGAAAGATGCGTAAAGCTGAATACCAAATTTACGTAGTTTTACGGAGTATAAATAACACCTGCATGCAAACGTATTGATGAGGAGGTTTCCGATTTGAATCTTCACACCGTAGTATTTCATTCATAGATACAGCCACCTTAAATGTCTCCATAACTGACTCTGGGAATGAAAGGGTTAAAGAAAGCAACCATCAATAGACAATTGTTAACAGACGATGCGTTGGATTGGACACAAAACACGTTTTTCTACTCCGTTCATTTTCACATATGCGGCAGCAAACTTTGAGTAGCATCTCTGCACAGGCATGGAGGTAGCTAGTTCAGGCTGGATAAAACTCTTCACTGGTTTCCAGACCGCAACCGGGCGTCGATCAAATTCCTTCTGACAATCCTCCTTGTACTCCGTGAAAATACATGCCTCTTGTACTGATGGTGTTCAAATTTGATTGTGTTTACAAAGAAGAATTTGATGAAGCCAAGTCTAACTGGTGCTAAAGGATTAATTTGGCCTTCGTGATCTGTCCATGAAGCCATTACCCCCGCTGATCGAAGGGTCCTACACTCCAACTTAGTAACTGCCAGTTGAGGATGAGTAGATATCTTAAACAATGTCGATAAACGAACTGGTACACTTTCAGACATCTATGATGTTTGATACTTATTGAAGAAGACAGTAACAGGGATGGTGCAGTGGTCAGAGCACTCGCCTCTCACCATTGTGGCCCGGGTTCGTCTCCCGGACTCGGCGTCATATGTGGGTTGAGTTTGTGGTTGTCAAAACGGGGCAGTTTAAGGTGGACATTAGAGTTGTAAAATAGGGCCAGTTTAGGGTTGTTATTAGCGTGGTTAAAAGGCACAGTTCAGGATGGTTATTAGGGTGGTTAAAAAGAGGCAGTTTAGGGTGATTATTAAGTTGGTTAAAAGATGCAGTTTAGGGTGGTTACTAGGGTTGCTAAAATGGGGCAGTTTATGTTGGTTATTAGGGTGGTTGAAAGGGGCAGTTTAGGATGGTTATTAGGGTTATTAAAAATAGGCAGTTTCGATGGTTATTACGGTGGTTGAAAAGGGGCAATTAAAAGTTGTTGTTAGGGTTTGTTAAAAAGGACCATTTTAGGGTGTTAATTAGGGTGGTTAAGAAGAGGCAATTTTCGTGTTGTTATAAGTGTGGCTAAGAAGGGGCAGTTTACGGTGCTTATTACGGTGGTTAGCAAGAGAAAGTTTAGGATGGTTGTTAGGGTGGTTAAAAATAGGCTGTTTAGGATGGTTACGAGGGTGGTAAAAAGAGGCAGTTTTGTGGGGTTACTATAATTAGGGTGGTTAAATAGGGGCTGTTTAGGATGGTTATTAGCGTGGTTAAAAAGGGTCAGTTTAGGATGGTTATTAAGGTTGTTAAAAAGGGGAAGTTTAGTATGGTTATTAGGGTGGTTAAAAAGGGGCAGTTTAGAGTGGTTATTAGCGAGGTTATAAAGGGGCAGTTTAGGGTGGTTATTGGGTCGTTAAAAAGGGCAGTTTACGATGGTTATTAGGGTGGTAAAAAGAGGCAGTTTTGTGGGGTTATTATAATTAGGGTAGTTAAGTAGGGACAGGTTAGGATGGTTGTTAGTGTGGTTTAAATTGCAGTTTAGGGTGGTTATTAGAGTGGTTAAAAAGGGGAAGTTTAGGGTGGTTATTAGCGAGGTTAAAAAGGGGCAGTTTAGGGTGGTTATTAGCGAGGTTAAAAAGGGGCAGTGTAGGATGGTTGTTAGGGTGGTTAAAAGGGAGGGGCAGTTTAGGGTGAAAAGGGACGGTTTACGGCGGTTATTTGAGTGGTTAAAAAGGAGCAATTTAGGATGGTTACTAGGGTGGTTAATAATGGGAAGTTTATGGTGGTTATAAAGAGGCAGTCTAGTGCGGTTATTATAGTGGTTAAAAAGGGGCAGTTTAGGATGGTTATTAGGGTGGTTAAAAAGGGGCAGTTTATTTTGGTTATTAGGGGTGGTTAAGAAGGAGCAGTTTATTTTGGTTATTAGGGTGGTTAAAAAGGGGCAGTTTAGGATGGTTATTAGGGTGGTTAAAAAGGGGCAGTTTAGGGTGGTCGTTATAGTGGTGTAAATGGGACAGTTTGGGATAGTTATTAGGGTGTTAAAATAGGGACAGTTTAGGATGGTTATAAGGGTGGAAGTTGGAAGTTGGGTTTCCAAGATACGATGGTTAGGAACTTCCCATAGCAGCAATATGGTAGTTAAGAGTCTCCTCCTTAGAAACAAACAAGACAAAGGTACTCATGTCACTGTCTCTCCAACAAGTTCTGCTATCAATGGGCCTGTAGCTAAAGAGTGTGCTGACCTATGGCCAAGGATTGTCTTCAGTGCTGGTAGCATTCAGTAAAATGTACAAAACACGTGAAATAAAACTGCTCTGACTTCTCGTAATGTAGCTTTTACTTTTCTGGGATCACACTAATTCCTCACTTACTAATAGGTGGTTTATCATATGGCACAGATTTCCTTGGTGAGAAAGATTGGGCCAGATACTGGTTTGTTTAGTTTGGGAGTGTTGACATGATGCTGGAAAGACTTAAAATCCAATACAAAACCAAAACCTAATACTTTTATGTAGACTTTCTAAAAGTCATTTTCGCGACTTCGTCACTCAAAAGAGTCATCTTGTGGGTAAGTCTAACCTTTATCGTGTGGTTTAAACTAACCTGCGATCAGGCATTCTTTCTTTTGGAGGGGGGCATGGGGAGAGCACGAAAGGCTGTTAGGGGAAGGGGTAAACTCAAACATCCTTTCCCCCCATAAAAAAAGGAAAGAAAAGAAGGCCTTTCTTCAAACAATTTTGATTCTTTATATCGCTTTGTTTTTACCTTTCTTTTCCTTTTTCCTGTTTTCCAGATGATGGTTCTAGAACTAAACCCTGAAAAATTGTGTCAGGGTTTGAAAATTATTGTGAAACCAAAATTAAATGACAGCGTTTGCAAAAACCGTTTTCATGGCAGTTGGACAAATTTTTTTCAAACTAAAAAATATGAAACAAATGGTGTCCGACTGTATTAACGTGATATACCAGTATCAGTTTTCGTGCCAGAATAAAAATCTTTATCCCGCTGGTACAGCGACCTGAAATGGAATGACTCGTACAAATATGAGGTTTTGGACTGATAACATACAAATGCGACAAGAAGAAAATTTATACTCCTAAATACTCTTTTTATGTTTGAACAACTCTCTTTTGTTTGAATCTCTGTATGTGTGGAATGCCCTGACATCCATTTTTGCTAAGGTAGATTCCTGGCTTCGCTTGTGAATTGATTCTTACTATTGTTTAATTTAGAACTTTAAATGCATTGACAACGGGTCGATTTACGAAAAGAAAGATGGAGCAGCCATGGGGAGCCCTGTCTCCGCAGTTATTGCTAACCTTTACATGGAAGAGTTTGAGGAACGGGCGATAGCAACAGCGACCTATAAACCTAAGATCTGGAAGCGATATGTAGATGACACTTTTACAGTCTTAGGTAAAGACTATGTAGACGACTTTTTACAACATCTAAACAGTCAACAGCCTACTATTCGTTTTACCATGGAAATCGAGAAAGACAACACTATCCCCTTTCTCGACACGTCAGTTTCAAGGGATTCAAACGGTCTTCTCACCACCACTTTTTACAGAAAGCCCACCCACACTGACCAATACCTAGCCTATGATTCACACCATCCTCAGTCAGTGAAACGTGGTATTGTTAAGTGTCTATACGACCGAGCCAAACACCTCACATCAAAACCATCAGCTATCTCTAAAGAAAAGAAACATTTATCATCGGTACTTGTTTCGAACGGATATCCTTCTTCATTTGTACGAAAGCTCACAAAGACAACAAGACCAACAGCCAACAAAGAACCTACGCAGGAATTCTACGTGTCGCTACAAATAGCGACACGTAGACAATTGAACTCATCGCCTTATGAAGACTAGCAGTATTGCAGTCGAAACGTCGCGATCAACAACTCAAAGCGATTCCATTGTGAGACAAACGAATAAACGTTCATCTTACTTACCTTTTGTCACTTTGTACTTCAATGGCGTTGTTATTTATTGTGGTTTTGTCATTACGTTATGAGGTTTCATCATTATGTATTGTGGCGTTGTCATTACGTGACGAGGTTCGGTCGTTGTGTGATGCGGTGTTATCATTATGTGGTGTGGTTTCATCATTATGTGGTGAGGTTATTCGATAACGTGCTGTAATTTTGTCATTATATGATGTGAACTTTATTATGTGGTGCAGTTCCTTCTTTATGTTGTTAACGCGTTATGTGATGCAGTTTTACCTTTATGTTATGTGGTTTTCTTCATGAAGCAATGTCACTTTCACTTCCGGTGTCAAACTATTACCCAGGCTTTACTCGTCCTGAAGAACCGGCTTAACCAGTTTTTTGAACGATACCATTAGGTCTACTCTTCCAAGGTAAGAGTAAAGCAAAGATGGCGGAAGTGAGAAGCGATATTAAATTTGTCAAAGGTGCTTGAAAAGTGCACCTTGGACATCCAACGTGAAAAGATGACATTGGATCAAATATCCAAGTTATCTTTCGACCAAATGCAATGTTTGGGGGTGAACCATCGAAACACAATGATGAAATTAAGGTTAAAGTGTCTAAACTTTGGAAGCCGGCTATTCACCGCCACAAAAACCACGAACACAAGGTTGCGGCGCACCTGAGTATTTGATTTCAAAGTCAGTCTTAGAGAGCTACCTGGAAGAGGGCTTCAAAATTAAGGACATCGCATCACTACTTTCCGTTTCAGAGAGTACAGTCTAAGGTACCAGAGAAGGCGTTACTTGTCTCAATGGACGCTACGAGCCTATATACAAATATACCACAAGAAGAAGGGATCCAAACCGTATGCAGAACACTGTACGTCTCTTTTTATCGAAATGAAATTCCCATCCTTACGTCACTATTAGAACGAACGCTAAGGTTTATCCTACAGGAAAATTCCTTCCACTTTAATGGGAAAAAACTATCTACAGCCCATACGGCACCGCCATGGATATTAAAATGTCATTTGCCTTTGCCAACTTTTTCATGGCGAAAGTTGAAACAGACGCTAAAGCGTGATAAAACCGCTCGTATATAAACGTTTCATGGATGACGTTTTTTCACTCTCGAACGTTAGCACTAGAGAGAGGAAATAACTAAGTACATTGAGCACGCAAATAAACACCACCCTTCAATCAAAATTACGGCTGAAATATCAGAAATAGAAACGACGTTCTTGGATACTAACGTATACAAAGGAGAGAGATTCAAAAAAGCCGCAGTACTTGATGTACGCACGCATTTCAAACCCACTAAAACGTGTCAGTATACACATTTTTCATCTTACCACTCACCCAGTGTCAAAAGAGGTTTCATTAAAGAAGAGGCTTTGAGACCACTGAGAAAGAGTTGATCAAAAACTTCAAAAAACACCTCCAAAAGAGAAGTCACCTAGAAAGTTTTATACAAAATTCACTATCAGAAGTGAATTTTGAAGACACAAAGCTAGCCCTCCAAAACCGCAGAGAAAATGAACAAATCTTGCCCTTTGTAACGCAATACCAACCAGTCAGTGCCCAATTTGAAACAGATTATCATGAACAAATGGCATTTGATTAAAAAACAACCATTACTTAAAGAAATCTTTGAGGAACCACCATTGATTTCATATAAGAAAGGAAGGTCCTTAAAAAAAATACTCGTGAGAGCAAAGTTATGGGAACGGCTTAACAACGAGCGTGGGAGTCTTGCAGGCGTGTCACCCCCATTATACCCTAAGGATTGTTCTAATAGCTGGTTAAGCCGGTTCTTCAGGATGAGTAAAGCCTGGGTAATAGTTTGACACCGGAAGTGAAAGTGACATTGCTTCATAAAGAAAACCACATAACATAAAGGTAAAACCGCATCACATAACGTGTTAACCACATAAAGAAGGAACTGCACCACATAATAAAGTAACCACATCATATAATGACAAGATTACAATACGTTATCGAATAACCTCACCACATAATGATGAAACCACACCACATAACGAAATAACCACACCACATAATGATAACACCGCATCACACAATGACCGAACCTCGTCACGTAATGACAACGCCACAATACATAACAACGCAATTTTAAAAGTACAACGTAACAAAACTACACTACATCACGATAAAACATAATCACCTACAGATCACTGATTACATAAGAAAAATATGGCTTTCCATACCTAATGGTTTTTGTTTATGTTGTGTACTGCGTGGTTGAGCTGTTCCAGGAGTTCAGATAGTGGCGCGTGAACGAAAAATATTGAGAGCGGAGAAAAAACGAAAAGAGACTCGGGAGAGAGTCGAGTAAACTCTCTCGCCTCAACCTCGTCCCCAGGGCCTTATCCTCGTTCAAAAATGGTTTCTCCGATCCGCCATTTTGAATGAAGAGAAAGTCCTGGGAACGAGGTTGCTCTCGCCTCTCTCTCCAGTCTGTTCTCGCATTTTTCGTTCGCGCGCCACTACTTGAACGCCTGGAAGAGGGTAAGCAGATGCTAACTTACAAAGATAGGTTCTTAAATAAGTTTTGAAGTTTGGTTGAAGGCGCAGTTTTATCTGCAAACTATTCCACAAATAAAAGAAATAGTTCTTTAAAATTCACTATCTTTGCTTTAGGCACTTAAAACAAGCAGGTTTTACTGTAGGCCTGAGACAAAACGATTTAAAAAATAACAAGAATCTTCCTAAACCAGGTGTACATGAGAGGAAAATGAACTTTTATCCGCAAAGAGTAATGATGTGAAGTAAAGAGGAGAGAGAAAAGAAATTCATGGAAAAATTACAAGGGAAAGAAAAGGAACACTTGAAGTCTTCTGTACGAAAGAGTTAACAAATAAAAGTAAACGTGACAAAAAAACCGCTTAGTAAAAACCTTGTTCTACGTACACCTGCTGTTTTAGCGGTGCTTTAAAGCAATAACTGTCAGTGGAAGGTGCACTGTCTATTACCGAAACCTTTTACAGCTAATTTTAGTATTGATAACAGGTCAGTAACACTCCCCAGTGGGGAGTTAAATGAGCTATTATAAAGGCACCACTTGTCCAGTGAACTTATTGCTTCTTTATGACACAGGAGTTATTTTTTTGAAAAGTTATGTTTAGTATGAGCCCCATCTTGGCAGAACAGTGTCTTACGATTGACAGCGGATGTTCAGTAATTAACTAAAGCTAAACCAGGTGTAGCTGAGGGAAACTGCAATGAACTTTTACTCGCTGCAAAGAGTGTTTAAAAAGAAAAGCTAAGATGCGTAAGAAAAAGAAATTTATGACATGTACAATAGAGAACAAGAGAATAAATAATAGGAGAGTCCATTCCGCATACGTGCCTAGTGGAAGGTAATTTCGACTTAAGTTATTTTGGGATTGTTTTGCCATCGGTAAACGTTGTTTATGAAAAGAGACCCCATGTAAGCGGTTTTGAGTGATAATGTTGGCCGTTGATAAATTTTCAGTGTTTTGTAAGACTGCATAGAATAAGGCTTGTATTGAGTATTAAGTAGTAGCATTGTGTAGATTTCTATAGCAAGAAGGAAGGTCGTTACAGAAAGAAACAAAACCCTCAATGTGTAAACAGCTCAGCTACCCACGATACATGAGTCGCATTCGAATGATTCTATGATAACTGAAGACGGAATTAGTTATGAAATAGGGCACGTATGGGAGGTCGACTCTCTTATCTTTATCTTCTCGTTTACTAGAAAAAAAAAGAAAAAAAGAGAACGGCCATGTTTCTTTCTTATCATGGTAGCAAAACAAATATACCAGGGAAATACAATACACTGTAACCTGTAAGGTTAGATGAACACTGATATAAACGTATTTCCTCGAATAATCGCCACCATTCCTTTCCCCCCTTTGAATATTTAAATCACCCTGGGGGGGGGGGGGGTGATCTGATCCAACAAGACTGGGTGATGACTCGAGCTCTGACAGGGAAGACTGGGTGATGACTCGAGCTCTGACAGGGTAAATTGACATTGAAAATTGATCAAAGAAACCAAATTGAAAACATGGTTTACTCGTTGCGATAATTTTATGATTAAATGGGATAACAAAACAAAATATTTAGGGCACGACTTCCAGTGAGTAATATTTGAGGTAATCACCCCCCACCCCACCCCCCGATTAATTGCCCATCTCTCCGCCCCCTCGAATAATCGCCCCCTTTTTGGGCTAATAAAAGTAATTGCCCGTGGCTAGTATTCAAGGAAATATGGTATAATAAGCGCAATGTAAAATGCGGCACAATTTAAGGCCATTTGATAGAATCATCGCGGCAGAATAATTAGTTTCTTGTTAATTTAAGACAGAGTTCTGAGAAAATAACAAATGATAAAAAAACAATAACAAGACTTTTTTTAAAATAGTTTTTATTGATTTGCAGACATGTATTAGGAATGTTATTAATATTAATGATATTACAAACAATTACTAATTACTAGTAGTTAATTTAATTTACAATTTAACTAAATTAAGTTTTGACATTAAAAAGAAAAAAAGAGAAAATGATAATAACAATAACAAAACAAAGCAGAGAAAAGATACAGCTAAGTACAAAGACGGCATTTCCACAGACAGGTGTTGCATTAACAATTATTTAAGTTCGTTAATTAGCTTCTCCCACTTTTGTAAATGAAAAAGAAGTTTATTTTTTTCCCTGGCAATATGGAACTCGATATTGAAGACACGTATTGCAATAAAGCCTCTAAGTGTAGGTAAGCTATTTTGACATTTCCTATAGTAGATATAATATTTACCTAATAACAGGATATGATAAATTAAAATGTAGTCTTTTACAATATCAGATTTTCCAAAAATGATTTCCGGCTCGTTAATTATCCCAACATGAACATCATTATCTCTTAGCCAGGACAAGACGTGTTTCCAAAAATTAGAGGTTATCCTACAGGAGAAAAGTAAATGCTCGACGGATTCCGTTGCCGCCTGACAGAAAGTGCAGTTTGGTGATTCAACTACACCAATTAACTTAAGTTTCTCGTTTGTAAAGATTATACAATTTAGAATCTTATATTGAAATTCCCTGATCTTAGCGTCTAAAGTGCATTGAAAGGCTAATGTATAAACCTTTTCCCAATCAATCTCTGTATTTGAGTACTTGTTTGTTAATTTCTGTTTAGCAGTGGGCGCAATTTGCTTTTGCTGCAGAAAGATTCGATAGATCTGTTTAGGAGAGATGTCAAGGATTGGTACCACATTACCGCTTGCCATTTTAATAGTTGGAATACTTGGAATGGGGTCGGCTACTCTTACGTCAGTAGAAGCTTTAATAAGTGAACGCCATTCTGTAGGAATCGAGTTGATAATATTCATACGGAAAAATCTTTGTTCGGGGTTGAGAAGTGAAGAAATATCGTACGAGAAGATGTTTGCAGAAATTAAATCTCCTATCTTCACGAAGCCTAAATTTACTATGTCCCTTCTGTACATCGATTTTTTAGCATAACAAAGAAATTTGTTATTCCAGTAATTTCGTTAATGATTTCTTTATAACAACTTGGAGTTTTCTCATTTATCTCTGACCACGCGTCGAAGCATTCTTTGTAATAATACAAGTAATAACACAAGACTAATCAAGGGGAATATTTTGACGATCACGTTCTGGCTTGAATTGGGAAGAAAAACAAGGGGGTTTGTTTCGAAAAAAAATACATCTTTTAGATCTTTTTGTCGAAGAAAAAATACATCTTTTAAATCTTTTTGTGTAAAGCGATATGGCATGAACAACTTTGACGCCAGTTGTTTACTACTTAACAATTAGATTATGAGAACTGAAAAGTGCTTTAAAAATCCTTAGCGGAGTTTAAATGGCGGATGTTGTACAGGTACAACAGGTGAACCGGACGGTGTAGTAAAATAAGCCGAAGAACAAGAGGAAGGAATAATACGGCAAAACTAGTCTAGTAAAACAGAAATAGTGCACTTCATGCACGTGAGGTGAAGAACAACCTAATAAACGAATGTCAAGTAAATATATGATGATGAGCTCATTGAAAAGAATTTAGAAGTCCGTCTTTCAGGAAAGTTCCAATTAGAAAGCAGAGTAAAAAACACATGACATCCACTTTTATAAAGGATTAGTTTCCAATTTGGTGAAAAAAGCAGTTTATTTTGAAATAATGTTTGTTCATGTTCTCACGTTATATCCTTCTACAATAATTTCTGTGACGCTGCAGAATTATCTAAAGTGGCGATCAAAACTCACGCATTTCAATTTTTTTTCTTCCATTTCTACAACTTTGTACAATGACAGCCTACTGACTAAGAAAATAAGGGCGATATTATTGTCTGCTAAGTCAGTGGTGTTTAACTTAATAGTTTTCGCTAACTGCGTCGGTTATCATCGAGTAACGTGTCACTTTTGCTAGTTAGATGCATGAGTCCTACTTAAAGAGCAAATTATCAAGGATTTCCAGCGGGTGATGTTTCTGTTTTAAACCAGGTGTATTTAAAGGAACCATAGTTTTTCCTGCATCGAGGGACCGATAACGAAAAAGAAGAGTATAAATGAGAGAAAGCTATACTAAAGAGAAAACAAGTGCACCAAACTGGATCATTTTGGTAGATAATCACTTAGTAAGATATTCCCTCATCGACTCGAGTTAGTGAGACGAATAACCTTTACTTTTTCTATTGAATCTGTTTTGAGAAGAATAAAAATCTTATTTTGGATACGTGCGACAAAGGATCACTTAGGATTTTCTTAAAGGCCTCAGCAGCCCCCGGTAAATTCTAGGAATTAGATTCCGTTGACTAAAATTTTCAGCAACTTGCCATTAAATACTCAGCTAAAGAAAACACACACACGACACTGAGCTAAAGAAATTGTCAGGAGAGGTAGAAGGTTGCAGCAATAAAATACAGTGGTTTTGACACAGGAATCATGCTATTTTCAGACTTTATTTATCGTATTGTACTTTATTTATTGTATTCCACGGCGAATCTTAGTATAACTTCTAAGTACAGACAATAACAAGGCCAGCTTTTAAATTACACAAGAAAACGATAGCATGCAAACTCCAAAGAACGGTTGGAAAGCCGTTCAACATCTTTCTAATGATTTTATCTACAGGCAAAGCTATATTTTAATTAACGAGCAGTAAAAACTTTTCAACCAAGGTTCTCAAATGTGCGTACTGACTGAACAATATTAAAATGAACATAGTTAATAAAAGAATCTGGTTATGAAGTTCAGCAGTCCTTTGTTTTATGTTTTTGTTATCGTTTTTAGCCTTGACCGTGCACAAACAACAATAGGTTTTGAATTTTACATGAGCAACTAACCAATAAAAATGTCACAGCTAAGTTATTCAGCAATAGACGTGTGCGAACGTAAAACAAAAGATTGTGCACGGACGTAGTACTTTCAACGTAAATTGCAGCACCTTTGTTATGGTCTTTGAAACTTGCAAGGTTTCATAACCAGTCCCTTGAGTAACTATGAAATGAATCACAAGGCAAATTACAATTTGCATTTCTTCTCGAGGCTACACTACTGGCTCATCTTCAAGTGAATTAACTTTTTTCCTTCCTTGAAAGCCTTCCTATAGTATAACGATTACATTCTACGGTGAATCTATAGGTGTAACTTCTACTAAATAAAGACAATAACGAGTAGAATTTTCAAAATAACAAGAAAACGACTTTACAGGCAAAGAACGGCTGGAAACCCGTTCAACATCTTTCTTATACGTCTACATACAGGAAAAGTTCTAAAGAGTGGTTAAAAACCTCTCAGCAAAGTTTCTCAAATGTTCATACTCTGAATAACATTAAAAGGCAATACTAGCATATTTAGCAATTCTTTGGAGGATATGCCATTAACGTTTTATTGTACAACTGCCTGGTTTGTACAGAAGTATTTTTTGTTGAAAATCATCTGTCAGTTACTTAATTGTCTTCTTACTCTGATAGTGAAGCAGTTTTGGTTCAGTGTTCTCTACATTTCATTGCAAGAGAGAAAAGGTTATAAACATATAGTAACTTTTCATAGTTATAATATGAATGGATGAAAGTTCTTCGGACCGTTTGCGATGTTTTTTTTTAACCGGACGCGATTTTTTAATTTACTTGATCCTGTACTGTGTTTACACACTTCAGGAGTCTCTTAAGTCCCTGACGATAGTTCGCGCTGAAACTAAAACAGATGCAAGGGTTGATGGCACAATTCGAGACAGCCATAAAGAGGGTGATAGAATGATAGAGCCAAAAGCCACAAGGCAAGTCCCGCGCAAAGAGTGATACTAAACAGATAGCGCTACTGGGTACCCAGCACAGTACAGACCCTACTACGATGGCAATGGCCATCTTAAGCACGTTTCTGTTTCGTTTGGCGCGTTGTTGCTCAGCATTGACCGACTGCTCACCTGGAATCTTCTGCTTCTTGAGCTTGACAACGATGACGGAGTATAGTGTGACCAACAAGGCGATAGGGACATAACAAAATACAACAGAAATGGCTAGAATGTAATTCACACGGGAAGAGAACCCTCCAAACGCTTCATTCCATTGTAGGAAGCAATACTGCTTTCCATTGGCGAGTTCAACCAGTTTGTAGGCGACTAGCATTGGCGAGTTGACGGCCATCGCAACGATCCACGTAGCGAAAATGAAGTAGGGGCACAGCTTTGAACTGATGAGTGGAGAACGGAGAGGAAATACCACAGCTCCAAATCGGTCCACAGCTATAAGGACCAGGCTCTGAATGGACACAAACAAGGACGAAAACACTAAGAAGGGGAGCAGCTTACACAAGGCCTGACCAAGAGGACCGCTGATAAGAGTAGTAAAGGGGGCTCAGATAGTAGATTTCCTGGCTTCTGATTGGTCGAGTGACGTCATGACCGGAAGTGGGATGGGAAACCGCTGACCAGTGGTAAAAAGGGATCGTGGGCTCAGGCAACCGGAAGTCACGTGATTTGGAAGGGGAAACCGCTGACCAGTGGTAAAAAGGGATCGTGGGCTCAGGCAACCGGAAGTCACGTGATTTGGAAGGGGAAACCGCTGACCAGGTGGAAAATTCGATCGCGGGCTCAAGGGGAAGGAAAACCGCTGGAGAAACGCGGGCGCAAAGTCCAAAGTCCAAGTTGGGCGGCGGGGGTGATCTTTGGAGTGAAAACAACACAAAATTAATAAATACTTTTTATTGTTATACTTTTGTTTACAATAACTGAAAAAAAATAGGAGTTTTTCCTGAGTGTACCTTTTTGGTCCTTCGACAGATTCCTTAATGTTCCATTTTGATGAGTATTCCATTTAGTTCCTCCTCCAAAAAGAGTGTTCCGCCTTCCTAGCAGCGATGAGTACGACTTGACGTACTCTTAGGAAAGAAGGCCCTTGTATCCATAGGGATAAGTAAGGAAGGTGGGCGGATCCACCACTCTCTTGTCATACACCAACTGGTACCGTTTGTAATCTGGAAAGGTGTAGAGTTTGTAGTGCTTGGGATCCCGGACGATCTGGTGTGTTTTCACCACTTGGGTTTGTCTGGGTTTCAGGAGGGGCTTCTGGATTTCGTCGAGGACGTTCTGTCGCATGACGTTATAGTTCAATTGGCTCTTGCCTTCGCTGTTGAGACGGAACCCTCGCACCTTGCATTCAACGTGACCAAGCTTGGTTTGGTAGCCATAGTTCTTGGGACCCGCCGACACGAATTCCGTAATGTAGTCGTCGGGATCCAATTCACTCGTGAAGTCGCCGAGGTAATCGCCCAAGACCGGGTTGACTTGGCCTTCGTCTTGCAGGAAGATGATGGAGTCCGTGTCGTAATACAACACCCGGTCCCCTAATGGTTGGAGGGCATCATAGAGCCGGAGTCGGGCCCAACAGGTAGTGAAACAGGCCACGAAGATGTTGAGGTTGGGTGACACGGGGATGTCTTCGTCCTGGTACTGGTAATGGGCCTCCACTAGGTCGTCATTGATGACGGAGACGTGGCGCACGTCCAAGCGATCGGTATCCAGGAAACGGTGGAAAGCTTGAGGGTCATGAAAGGGTTGGACTTGGGTTTTGTTGAGGCGTTGACCAAATTTACCCCACATGGAATTGAGCATCATTTTGGCCAGGGTGCGGAGCCCTTTATTCACAGCGATTTTATCGTACTCCAACCGGATGCCTTCCTGTTGGAAATAGTTGTCTATATAAGTTTGTTTGTCTTGTTCGGTCATGTTCTCCTTAGGCCACCCACTGGCTTCTTGCTTGATTTTCAACCAGGTGTTGACGTAATCTTCGAACAGACCCTCACAGGTCTCGTCAAAATGCCAGACCTCGTAGATGTACTGGACTTGGTACCCGAGCTCGACGGCTTTGGCCAATTCCGGGCTGCACCATGTTCCCGTTAGGACACGTTGTCGGTCAGTGTGCACGCATTCCGAGGTTCTCTGTAATGGTCTTTTGGGCATCTCTTGTTCCACACAGGCGGCACAGAGAGGAAACAGGAGTTTGTTGTCATGGCGGTAAGGTAGGACCGGATGGTACAATTCGTGGGGAGGCAAGATTTGACATTGGATGAGACCAAAGTACGGGTGGATGTCGGTGTGACCCGGGGCGGAGATGAAACGAGGATGTCCTTTCGGGTAGACACAGGTTTTGTTGACCCATGGGTACAAGGAGGTGACATCGATGTAATGGATCTTTTGAGTGGGGCTGACACGGTGATACAGCTTGACGGCATTGGTACGTCCTCCACAGAAGGCGTCGCGGGGATTCAAGGGGTCTGTGAATTGAAGCTGGGCCACAAACGTACGGATATCCGAGGAGGTGTCTTTGAGCTGAGCCCATTCGCATTCCCACATTTGAACGACCGTGTACCCGAGCTCTTTGAGCCGTTGGATCTTTTGTTGGCTGGCCTCGTAGACATCTTGCAGGGTCCGATCAAAGTGGCGTACATGGGGTTCGTGGCGGTTTGGATAACACGTCGGGCATCCATGGGTAAAACAACCTTGAAATTCGTGCACGGTCCGGGTATCGTGGCAGTATCCGTCCACGAAGCCAACAGGGGGGAGGTGAACTTCCCCCGCATTACCCCCATGTTGGACTTCTGGGCCACACCAAGTGAGCCATTCCAGGGCGACGCGGGATTGATTGATGCGATTGCGCCATCCACGGACGGGTTCACTGGCAATGCTGTTGGGGATCATCCGGTTCATGCGCAAATCCCGGTTGCAGGCCGAAGCAATGGTGATATGCTCAAAAGGGTTGAAGCCCGTCAGGGTTTCAAACAAGCGTTTGAATGTCAGACACCCTTGTTTCAAGAGACGTACATCCGATTGGCAGTAAGCCACCAATTCTTTCTGAAAGTCAAAGACTTGGTCGCGTTGCTGTTGATGCCACGTTTCCAAGGTTTGCCTGTCTTTGGGCGCTAGGGTTTCGGGCATATAGTAATCGAGGGCTGGGACAGGTCCCACGTACGTTTGGTGGTCGGGGTGGTTGAACTTGTGCGGGAAGTACCCTTTGCAGCCTTCTGTCAAGCCAAAGGTTTTGGGAAAGGCGGACAAAGGCATCTGGAAAAAACTCAATGAATCGATGAAACGTATCCGATCGTGTTGGACTTGCAAGAGTTTACACCCGTTCCGGAGCTGCTCGACGATTCGGTTGTCGCCATAGTATTGATGAATGACAAAATATCCATCATAACCCTGGAAATTATGGGCCAGGACATTGACTTGACGGGTGTCGTGGAGGGTCAAGGTATCTAACCATTCTAGGAAATCGCGGACGCAATGGTGGCCGGGGAAACACTTGGGTTGATCGTCGTCTTCGGTTTCGGCCACGACGAGATTGGCGATGTGTTGTTCCTGGGGTTGCATGGCTTCAATATCAAAAAACACATGCAAAGGAGGCTGGTCCTCCTCCGGGGCGGTGCCTGTGGTTCCTCGTTTTCTCTTTCTTTTCTGGTTGGCTTGAGGTTTGGGGGCTGTTTGAATAAAACAACGATGCGTTTCGCCGTCCACGTACTCGTGGCAGGAGGGACAGTCCAGGTATCCGCATCGATGCCTTGTAATCTGATCTAATCCCACGTTCTGTTTACGACAGGCAGGACAACGACGACGTTGAGAACAGATGGTGGCCTGGGAGTTGCTGGCAGGTTTGCCGGTTGGATCCTTGACAAGGTGCATTTGGAAACACGTGTCTCCGAAAAAGTCCCGATGACAATGTTGGCACCGTCGGGTGGCTTTCTGGCCTCGAGGGTATGCATGAAGGAAATCCGGGCATTCTTTTTGACGACAGGCCCCACAGTGCTTTTGCTTGGTGCAGTGATGATGTCCCTCGGTGTTGTAGGGTTTCCAGCAATGGGCACAGACGTAACTGGACCCGAAAAATCCTGGCAACTTGGTGATGACGTCATAATGGTTTTGGTGGTGCAACAGGATCAATTGTTTGTCTTGAGGGGCGCCAAAGGTCGTGATGTGAAAAGATCGATGGGCATCCACCAACAGGATCTGGTAACCGGCCAGGGACGGGGCTTGACTAAAAGACGTCAAGGCGTCGTAACTACAGGGGCCGAGGGGCACGTTGGCTTCCCGTTGCAGATCCCAAGCCAGGGTTCTTTGCAGGGGTCCGTACCCCCTCTGAATGGAGGCCAATTTCGGGTGCTGGTCCACGCGGGCTTTGGCGACCACAAGGGCTCGAGCACAACAGAGTTCATCCCTGTTTTGAATCCGGATGATCGATTTGGAGTTCCTGGTTAACAGGTCCATGGTAGGGTGACCGGGTTTGCCACGACGGGGTCTGCCGGTACCTTGAGGGGCATGATGAACTTGCGTGATGGAGACTTGAAACGAATCGTCCATTTCAAATTGTTCGTTGCTGTTGAGGGCTTGAGCTAAACGTTGGAACAGGGCCTCCACACGGTCTCCGCCTTCACGCCATTCCCCCGCGCGTCATCCCCACCCCTGAAAATTGTTATGGAGGCGATTGGATCCAATGGTAAAGTAAAGGAGATCTTGATCGGGGAGGTCCGGCGTGGTGGTTAACACTTGATTCACGGCTCGACGTAACCCCTCTTGGAGAGCTTCCGTGATGTTTTGATCTGGAATCAAGTTCCCCCTTTGACGTAAACGGGTATTGAAATGACGTTCACGCACCCCCATTCGACGACTCGTCCGATCGACAAAGGGCTGGAGTTCAAAGTCAAAGGTTCCGATCGGGGTATCCAACCCTCCTGCACCCCTTTGTATCGAGGTATCTCCGGCTCCGCTTTGTTGAAGGAGTCGCGTTTGAAAGGCATGTTGTCGTTCCAAATGGGCCAATAGGTCATCATCATCATCACTAGACAGCTGTAGTCCGAGTAATAGGTCACTAGGTCCCGCACGAGCATCATCTTCTGGCGGCGGCGAGGCCATGATCAGATGAACTCCGTTGGCGGTCGGGGCTCTGTTTTTATAGAGAAAAGAGGGGTCACGTGAAGAAGAGCATGAACCAATCACAAGCAGGCCCCACGGGGTCCCTGGGAGGGGTGGGACGGGGTGGGGGGACCCCCCTCCCCCCTCTCTAGTTTGGACCCATGGGGCATCACGGGAACGAATAAACCGCTATAAAAGAAATCGACCCGCCGGCGGAGTCATCTCAAAATGGAGGTTGATCAAGACGAGTTGTTGGAGACCTTTGAAACTTTGGAAGCGGATTTGGAAGTCGAGGAGATTTTGAAGAAAGTCAAGGCGGAGTTGGCGTTGGACTCAAGTGTCACAGAGTTTGGGGAGAAGCTCGAGCAAAGGGAGCAACTCAAAGGGGCCGCTCAGGCAGTCCGGGCAGCACGAGCCACCTACTTCCACCAGCTGTGTTACCCTCAACACACCTGTGAGTGGTTTGTGGAGGGGTTGGACTACTGCTGTGATTATTGGCGTTATCAATTCAAACGCCCAGCCACCCCTCCACCAGCACCGCCCCCGTCTCCCGATGGCGGACGAAAAAGAAGTGCGCCCCCACAGAGCCCCCTACAAGAGTCAAGAAAGCGCTGCTGTCCCCAAAAGGACCCAAAGA
Organism: Siderastrea radians; assembly: GCA_964017195.1. Taxonomy (NCBI): domain Eukaryota; kingdom Metazoa; phylum Cnidaria; class Anthozoa; order Scleractinia; family Rhizangiidae; genus Siderastrea; species Siderastrea radians. The sequence goes on from OZ024893.1 coordinate 48,261,135, forward strand.
GCCCGGCGGAGGGAAATTGACCGGTGCTACCAGCCACCACATCGCCCCCGGCTCCCGATGGCTCTGACGATATCGTTGCGCCCCCGCAGAGCCCCCGTCAAGTACCACGAAGGCGATGATGATGAACGGGCTCCCCGCCGAGCGGCCCCAAGTACCCAAACAGCCCCGCGGGCGGAGGACGACAGGCGCGACCAGACAACGCCTCAAACCCCGCGGGCGGCGGCCGACAGGCGCTACCGGGAAACGCATCGAGCCCAGCGGGCGGAGGCCGACAGGCGTTACAGACAACAACATCTCGAGCGCATAAGGGAGAAAGACAGGGAGTACTATAAAGCTAATCGGGAACGGATCCGGGCGCGTCAGCAACGATATCGAGAGAGACATCGGGTGGCGGTGAGGGAGAACCAGCAACGATATCGAGAGAGCCGTCGGGAGGAGGTGAGGGAGAAACAGCGACGATATCGAGAGAGCCGGGGAGAGGAGTTTAGGGAGAAACAGAGGCAGCGTTATGCCCGTCGTCGGAAGACCCATCCCGAGCTGGTGAGGGAGCAAAACAGGATAAGGTCAGCCCGTTATCGAGCGAAAAAGAGAATAAAGAAGAAGTTGACGACGCCGTTAACCATCCCCCTGACAGATTGTCGGATGTCTGTGAGGGACTATGTCCAAACCTTTTGTGACTCGCTGGACTCGGGGGATACCCCGCTCCCGGAATCGCAGGACTCGGGGGATGCCCCGCTCCCGGAATCGCAGGACTCTGGGGTTACGAACGTGCCGCTCCCGGAATCCTTTCTTCAACTCCTTGAGGAGGACTCTCATACTGTGCTGGATTTGGATTCGGGGGTCCTGCAAGTCAGCGAACCCTCTGACTGTAACGATCTTTCATTTTTGCAGGATTTATTGTCACCCGACGAGTGGGAGCAGGTGATGGACGATGTGCAGGATTTTGATGTGGATGATTGGATGGAGGACATGACGTCATCCGACGAAGGCGTCGATTTGATATATGATTTAGTATCTTAACCCTCGTTTTCCGTATTTGGCAGAACATTCGTTTCCGTAATTTGGCAGAACATTCGTCTCCGTAATTTGGCAGAACATTCGTCTCCGTAATTTGGCAGAACATTCGTTTCCGTATTTGGCAGAACATTCCATCGTGACATTGTGGTAGAACGATCAAAGAGACAGTGATTGACATTTTCATTTTTTATTTTTCAACATGCTATGGGGTTGTCATTAAAGTGTTTTACAATTTTAAACGTTTCTTGGCTTGCATGATTTTTTTGACCACCCGTTCCGTCTTGGTTTTCTTGCCGGGTAATTTATCAATGGCTTGGATCATCTTGGTATCGGCTTTCCATTTGTCTTGCAAATTCTTGGCACGGCTGTAATCAATGTCGTGTTGTTTCGCAATTTGGTCCAAGCGATTGATCCCGGGATCCCCTCGTTTCAGGCGTTTGGCTAAATGCGTGCCAGGGCCCATGTATTGATAGCCAGGCCAATGAAATTCTTTGCCGGTTTTAGCAATCCATTTTTGGACATCCAAGGCCCCTCCGCGTTGACGGCGTTTCCGTGGGGGGCCCCTTCTCCTCCTCCTCTTAGTGCGGGGTGCCATCGTTTAGTCCGTGTCGTAATCCAATCGACGTCGTAACTTTTTGCCTTGGTGCCAATCTTCCCACCCGGGTAAGGGTTTTAATGCTTGCACTTCACGGGAGATGCCTTTGCCTTTGCCTTTGCCTTTGCCTTTACGACTCTCGGCTAACTTTTTTTCCAAGGTCTTGCGCTGTTCTCGAATGGCTTCTAAACGCGACCGGGTATCCCCTCGACTGGTGGAAGGGCTCCCTTTCTTGGGAATCTTACTGGTGGTGGCTGCTCCTTTGCCTTTCTTGGTAGCAGGGGTAATGGGTGGCTTGGGCGTCGACGGGCTCCCTTTTATCATGCGCTTCAACCATTGTTCCACGGGTCCCGTGACCAAATCCCCGGCCTCTTCCTCTTCTTCGCCAGGAGGGGCACCCGGGGCACCCACTCCCACACCTCCGGGAAATTGACGAATGCATTTGGTTAACTTGGTTAATTCTTGACTCAACGGTTTGGTTTGAGCATTGACCACGGCCGGGGGCAATTGAGGGTTGGCTAACAAGACATGTTTTTGGGCGGCGAGCGTCGCGGCTTTGTTCAACAAGGCATTTTCGGTGAGTTCTCCTTTGTAATATTGAATGAGTTGCTCCAAGTCCTTGTGGGGAATCATGTACACTGCATCCATGGGGGTTGACTACACTCGGAGCAAAGTTCCCCGTCTTCTATCTGATGACAGCTCTCACAAAGACGGGACTTTAAGATGTGCCTGTACTCTCGATACAACAGGTGATATTTATGCTTCCAATAATGACACTCGTCTTTCCACTGGTCGGTGCCCCGATTGGCCTCTTGTAACAGGGTGATCCATGTGGCCAGGGTTAACGGGTCGGTCGAGCACATTGACATAACACCTCGTGAAGTCCTTGAAATAACCCGCGTCCTTTTTGTTGAACCAACCACGCCCGACGTTTTTTCACGGAATGTCGACGACGTCCCAAATCGCGTAGCACCTTTTTATAGGGTTGAAGTTTGGCTAGGATGGGTGGGGTGATGGGAATCTTGTTTTTTAAGAAGTTCAAGACCAGTTCACTCACGGCATTGATTTGATCGGCATTGGCATGTTGTAACAACTCTTGACGTTTGGAACCATTGGCTTCTTGTAACATGGACCGTAAAAACGGGAATTGACGTCGAAGACGTTGCATCGTTTATTGATGACGGCGACGATAGCGTTGATTGGCTTTTTGGATCGTGCGTTTTATACGTTTATCCGTTTCCAAGGCCACGGCTTTCCCCAATCCTACCATAGCGGGGACCAATAGATTTAAAAAACCACCTCGTTGACGACGTCGTCGTCGTCTTCTTCTCCTCACCATGAACGGTTCGTCAATAGACGTTGAAGGGCTTTGTCTTGTTTGATGAGGTCTTGCGTCTCTTTATAGCCTTGACGGGTATTGCGTTTGAAATCGGACCACCAACCTCCACCTCGTTGTCGTCGGTAATGTTGTACATTATCGGTAATGCCTTTCAAGGCTTGACCACCTAATTTGCCTAAAGCCAGTCCAAACCCAGGCGCGGGCCCCGATAGAAACATACTCATGCCATGGGCAATTTTATCCACCAAACGGGGTTTGCGGCGCATTAAAGCCCCTCCTCGTTGTTTCCTTTTTCTGCGTCGTCGTCGTCGGACGGCCATGGTTCTAAGAGTGTCGGGCTGGGAGGGAGCGGCTTTTTATGGATCCAGTAGTCTTTGGGTTTCAAGGGACGAGGACATCCGTCCACATAGCATTGGGCTTCCACGGGTTGGTAGACAAAATGACCATGGTACTCTTGCAGACATCGTTTGGGTAACGGCGGAGTGAAATCCACAATGGTATCATCCAACGTTTGCATCTTGATTAAAAATCCTTCCAGGTCCTCCAAGGGGACCCCGCGCCCATAGGTTTTCAATTCGGTCAAGGCTTTGGCGTAGGTGGTAAACGCAAATCGACTCATGGTCACTTTAAATCGGTATTGTTTAAAATCGGCCCATCCTTTGACCACGGTGCCCACGGCTGCCAAACACGCTACCAACGTGCTGTTGTCCAACAGGGGACCCGCAATCATACCGGCAGCCATCAGGAGTAACGCCAGGCCATTGAACAAGGCATTCATCCACTTGTAATGATTCAACATTTTGCGATAACACCACCATTGTTGATGGTAAAAGGCATACAAGGAATCCATCCGTTGTAACAATTCGGGGGGCAAGGGGATGCCAGGACGTCGAGATCCATTCAATAACGACACCACGGTTTTCATCCTCACGGCGACACCCGGGACGACGTGGTTTGTACGCTGGGGGCTCCTCCCTGTTTATAGCTGGTCACAATGCTATTGGTCATGGTCACATTCGCAATTTCCCGTCCTTGGGCCAATTGTTCTTGATCTTGTAACAGCATGCGTAAAAGTCGTTGTAAATCAGCTTGACGCAAGGTACGAGGTTGTCTGCCAGACCTCCCAGACGATCCGGGAGTAGTGGAAGCAGGTGAAGTGGGGAAAAGGCGTCGGCGTCGTCGCCCCCGTCGTCCACCACCACCACCGCCACCTCCACCACCACCACCACCACCTCCACCACCTCCACCTCCTCCACCTCCTCCGCCAGCACCAGCACCACCACCACCAGCACCACCACCACCACCACCAGCACCACGTCCACCGCCTCTAGTCCTGGGTCCACGGCGTCCCCTACCATCACCTCCACCACGTCCACCACCACGTCCACCCCCATTACCCCCAGCACCCGCGGCTGTTCCAGCACCCGCCGCCCGGGGTACGCTAGGAGGCGTCGCAGGCGTTCGAGCCCCGGACGACAAGCGAGCGCTCCCCTGACTAAGGGGGGTTCGCGCTCCGGACGACAAGCCGGCGCTCCCCCTACTAAGTGGAGTGTCCACGGAAGACGGCAGGGTAGTGTGTATGCTACGGAACGATTGACTTCCTGGGCTTCCTACCCCCGCGGGGGCAGAGGCCTGTACAGGGGGTGGAAGGTCAGGCAACGATTCCAAATATCGGGTGAGGGCATCATAATCACCCGCCTCCTCCGCTTGATCAAAGGCTTGGGCAATCAAGTCTGAGTCCCCCGTATCCAAAATTTCTTGGATGGTCCCTGGAGACACTTGATTGCTAGTGGTCGCCCCGACCCCCGCAGGGGTCGTGGTATCGTAGGCTTGCGGAGGTTGACGGTCGTCCTCGGCCATGGTTGCTCTTTTTTCCGGTTCCAAAAGCGGTGTTGTCCCTTTATAGGCGCTTTTGATAGGTGTGCGTCCATCCTTCGTCTTTTAACAGGTGACTCCATAACCGTTGTTGATCCGAGGAGGCCGGATGTAAATCTAACATCAAATAGCCATACGGACGCGTGGTAGCCTGATGAAACGTCTCCAAGGTGTCTTTCCAAGTGGTCGGAAACGATTGCAGCATGACATTGCGTACCCCCAATTGATCTCGGGGATTTTTGAACGCCACAATGTAATGCGCATTGCGGGAAATACTTTTGGCATAAAAAGTCTGGCAAGGTCCGTCCACGGGCTTTGGCTTTCAAGTACAACAAGGCGTAATCCCCACAACTCTTGCCTGAAATGGCTTGCAGGGACTTGCCATTGGTCACCACATACTTCCAATGTTGGACGATCCAATCTTGGAACGGGGCGGCTTGCACGTACGTGTCCATGGGCAAAGCATAACTGTCGAGGACTTCACACACGTTTCCCTCGGTCCACACCCCTAACCAATGTTGGCCGGGTTGATCATGCGGGTCGCTGTTCACAATGTACCCTTGGCGTTGGGTTTTGACAGGATGCTTGGGTAATCGATCACAGGCCACCGTTCCGTAAAAGTAACGTTTCAAGTGGGGGTCGTCGCGGGCTAAATAATCCAACTGCACATTATTCAAGGCCACGTGTTCCATCTTTAGTGTTGGTAAATGTTGTACAACACGGCTCCGTTGCTGTCAATCTCCAGCAAGTTCTCAAATTCTCCATAGACGACTACCGTTATATTGGTACCGGGGGCAGCTCCAAATTCCAAGACCAGTTGTAAATCTCCACTTTGCTTGGGGTTGAGGTTTTGACTGTCGGCACATCCATTGGCCACATTGTCAAACATGAACAAGGTACAATTTTTCGCTTGACCCCAATCTCCTAGTTCCACCATATTGCCTTTCTTTTTACACCAAGCCCCACTGGCTTGCAGAAAACGGAAGTACCCCAAGTTATCTCGGGTGCCATTGTTGTGCACTAACTGCAGGGTTTCATAAGGGTATTCTTCGCCTTTGACAATCTGTCGAATGGACGTCAGTCCCCATTTCTGGAAACAGAAAGGATCTCGGGTGACATCTCCATTGAAGGCGCGGCTGTCCAACAACCCTACAATCAATCGATCCGGTATTCTGTTTTGAAACAGGTTGGGGATATCAAAACGGGTCACATTGCCTTGCATGCTGAAAGTCCGGATTTCACTGCGGACGGTCGGGTAAGCCGCCACTTGGCCTTCATTGTGCCTTTTGGCAGACAAACTCTGGTAGATGGCATCATTCAAACGCAGTTGACAGAGATGAAACCGTAGTTTGATATCGCCTTCCATCAATCGGCCGGCGAGAGCCACCCCATTCAAAAACAGGCTAGGGCCATTGAAATGAAATTTCATCTTGATTTCGATGCCAGGCACTAACAGTTTGCCGGTATGAAACACTTCCAAGTGCGGGGTAAACACCAGACTGTGGGTGAGACCTCCGGCATACTTTTCCACTTCAGCGACCATGGCAGCCAACGCCCCTTTGTGATTGGCACTGAGATCACGCCAATTTTGATGCGGTGTGGCACTGTTGGTATTGTTGGCGGTCCATTGGGGTGGGAAATCCACTTGATTGTACCAGCCTTGGGGTCCTAACACGGTCTTGCCATCTTCTCGGTCATAATTCAACAAGGTTTCCAGGTACGCTTTGTAATGATAGGTGTCGGATTGAGGACTGATCAACGTGCCATTCAACTGCATGTCAATTTGTTTGATGATGGAATGGGCCAAATTATTGACGGGCCACAATTTCTGATTGGCCACCAAGTTCCCGGCATCCTCCTTTTTCAAACTCAATTCCATGGTAAAGTAACTGCGTCCCAAATCCACAAAATCGTCTAATCCTGGAATGATGAATTCCATGGGATTGATGCCCGTGGTGGTGGGTTGGATGGTGACCATGCGATAGGCATTGATGCTAATGTCCGTGGGTGGCACCTTGAAAATCCGTAACGCCGGGTTGACGGTCCCTTCGGAACGCGGATGCGCTGGGGCAGCCCCTTCCGAGTAGGTAGGGGCTGTCACGCGTGACATCACATTCGGCATGGTTAACGTTGTCGTCGTCGAGTGGTGGCACGTCGTCGTCGTGAGGGGTTTTTATACCGTCGTCGTCGTGCTAAGCGTTGTCTCAAATCAAACCCGGGCAGTCGCATCACCTCGGGACTCAACCAACCGCCACGTTGTCCTCTCCTGAGTTTCCAAAACGGATACAGACCTCCCCATTGAGACAAGCCCCGATTACTACGAATGCGTCGAGGTCGTGAATGCACGGGATCCATGTTCACACTCCCAAAATATCACGCGCCCGTTTGGTTTGCTTGGGAAATAAGGCACTGGCTACCCGTACGGCTTGTTTCACGTTCTTCTGATTCAAGGCTTTCTTGGCTTGTTTGGTAATTTCTTTTTTAAGGACGTCTTCGGCTTTGCGTTTGATCCCGCGTGTCAAACCTGCATTCAATCCTCTCTTGATATTACTAGGCAATTTTAAAGGATTTCGCGTGCTTTTAAGGCCTTGGAACCCGCCACGCATGACCTCCCTCATCAACCCACTGCCGTATTGATCATACCACTCGTCGGTCCGAAATCGTGTCAAACTTCCCCCTCGCATGGTGTCGTCTTCCCCAGGGATACACGTTTTGTTTGGGTCACAAGCCTCGCCTCTTTTTATACCGTCATCGGCCTTTCTTTTTCTTCCGAGTGGTCGCTGCTTCCATGGCTTTCTTACCACCGTAACCCGCGGCACCCCCCACCGCTCCCAACGCGGCGGCTTTCCCCACAGCTATTAAAGCGGGCACGAGAGCGGCCAGAGGTAAGAGACCACCTCGTTGCCTTCGTCGTCTTCTTCTTCGACGTGCTCTTGTCTTTGTCATCTTGTTGTTGTTGTTGTCAAGTCACACGCGTTTTTTTCTTTTTATGCCTTTTTGAAGTGCAAGGTGACCAGGGTGTTGCCTTTGCCAAACCGGACCAACTTATCCTCGGTGCCAGACGTTTCGGTGACTTGCATTTGAATGATTTCCACCACTTCATTACGAAGCGGTAGGTAATGAATGTGCAATGGTTCAAAGTACATGGTGCCTCTGCCTTCCCGCTTGTAATGGATTTCACGCAACAAATCGGTGACGCGATTGCCCACCATCGTACTGCCTGCCACGTCCGAGTACACGTGCAACGATCGCGAGGGTTCCCCCACCACCGAACGAAACGCTACATTCAAGTTGGTGAAACGCCACCCACAACTCATACTCAATTGTAAATGATCCGGTAAAATCGAACGCACCGTCCAAAAGACCGGGTTGTGCTGATCGTCGTTTACATCGTTCCAATCGTTGCCAGGAGGTTTTGTCATGTTGGGGATTTGATCCCCCATGAAGTCTTGCTGTAAGTTCGGTCCCAAAATCAGTCCACTGCTAATTTTACGTAACCATCCCATCTTGACCGCCAACTTGGTGTAGATGTACAGGGCGGGCGTGTCCGTTTTGCAATGGCAGACATTGGTGTTGTCAATGAGCAGATCCTCGCCTTCCCACTTGAACTTGACGTAGGTGTGTTTGCCTTGATCGTTGACAAACCGACCTCCTTGAATCGCCGTTTCGCGGCGTTGTTGTTCCAAGTGAGCAATGGCGGCTTTCATGAAACTCACCCCATCCACCACCCAATCCAAATGTTGAATGTCATTAATGAGGGTTTCAGCCGTCCCTCCTCGCGAGACCATTTCCCCAACACTTCCCCCCGGTTTGGGATAGTCTTGGTCCCAGGACGTCGATAGGATGAACCCATCTTTTTGCACCAACTCGTACAAATTGACGTGCGTATCCGGTAAGGAAATGGCACTCAACCCCACTTGCCATCCCCCTCCTTGTAACCGTAACGGTTGAGGTAAACGAATCTTGAAGGAATTGGCTTGGTTGTTGGGAAATTCCCGTCGGTTGGCATGACTCGGTAACGTCACGTAGAACGACATCTTTGTCTTCTTCACACCACCACCTCCCTTTTAAAGTGCAGGGTCAAGAGGGTACGTCCTTCGCCAAATTGGACCAGATCCCCATTGGTTTCGGCCATCTGGGTTTCCACGATTTCCACCACTTCGTTGCGTACCGGGACATATTGAATATGGCGAGGTTCAAAGTGGGTGGTGTTTTGAGGCTGGTACTTGATTTCTCGTAAGAGATCGGTGATGCGACCTCCTACCATGCTGCTGGTCCCTACATTGCAATACACGTGCAAAGGACGCGCCGCGGGAAATTCCAACGAGGGCCGAAAGGTCGCGTTCAAATTCACAAACCGCCAAGGGCACGATAGACTCAACTTCAGATAATCCCCCTCCACTTTCCAAAAGAGGGGTTTGTTGGCGGCATCGCGGACATCCGTCGGGGTGGGAATGGTGGAGATGCCTTGAAATTCTGGCAAGAGATTCGGGCCCAATCGATACTAGCCGGGGGACCCTTGTTCAATCCATCCCATTCTCAGGGCCAAGGTTCTGCCCCATGACACGTGCGCCACTTGACGTTTGTAATCCACGGGCTTGCTATTCAATAACAAATCCCCGTCGGAGGTCCATTCAAAGGTCGGGGCCAATTTGAGGCCATTGTCCTCTGTCCATTTGTTTTTGGGATGGGTTTGTTTGGCACGGCTTTGCTCGTAACGGTAGATCAATTGATGAAAAAAGTGCGATCCCGTCGACGAGGCCAGTTCCTTTCTCATATCTCGTCCGTAGACAGTGAGTTCGCGACGTTCATGGTACCAGACATCGCCTCCTTGATCGTCTGTGTCATACACCCGTTCGTGCCATCGTACATACAACAGAGGATGGGATTCGCCCACGCCTCCTTCTTCCGCCACCACCGGAATGGTGGGTAAGGATAAACTCACCATACCCACCATCCATCCTCGACCCATAAATCGAATGGGTTTCGGCAACCGGTTTCGGAACTGATGGGCTTTGTTGCCCGGAAACTCCTTGGTACTCGCATGACTCATCAACGTCACGTAAAACGACGAATTGGGCACCCACGTCATTGTTTAGCGTCGTCGGCGTCGTTTGCGCGGTCGAAGGGACGTCACGTCACCACGAGCAATCCAACTATTGTACTTGTCGGGCCACCCTTTCCACTTGACCAACCAACGATCTTTTTGACGCTTAAGTACCTTTTCGATGCGAAATACATCGGACACCTGGACTTTTTGTAAATCCTCCTCGTAAAACGTGCCTTTGATGGGGGTCTCATCCCATTCGTGAATCTTATACGTGGGCACGGGGCCCGGGATCACACGATGCACCACAAACACTTCTTCGGTCCAACCCGGTAAATACCCTTTTTCAAAGGTACGATGAATCGTGTTGAGACGGACCCGATCTCCGACTTTGAATTGGGGTTTTTTTCCGACCTTTCAATCGTTTGCTGTACAATCGTTTCCACACGGCTTCTTCGTTGTCCCATGTCACGTCTTCGGGGGGCATACCAATACTTCGATGACGGGTGGCATTATACCCTTGCACCAACTGGGGTAACACCTTGTCAAAGCGTAAGGTGTTGGCCGCGGTCAAATAACGGTACAACCGTTCTTTCAAGGTGCGATTAAATCGTTCCACGACACTGGCTTTGGCATCCCCTTCGGTCGAAAAATGTTGAATGTCTTGCTCGTCGACCCATCGTTGAAAGGTCCGATTGTAAAATTCTTTCCCTCGATCCGTTTGCAATCGGTTGGGGTGTCGTCCTCCTTGTCTCACAATCTTCTCAAAGGCTTTCACGAGGGCCACCCCGGTTTTGGTTTTCAACGGTTGGACCCACGCGTACTTGGACAAGACATCCACGACGGTCAACAAGTAGCGTATACCCCGATTATGTTTGGCCAACCGTTGCACTTCCACTAAATCCGCCGCCCATTGATCGTCCAACCCTCCCACGATCACGGGTAAGGTGGCAAAACGACGACGTCGTGGTTTATGCAAGGTGTAGCCCACATCCCGTTCCAAGACCTGTTGGGCTTTTTTCAAAGGGAGTCCCTGGGCTTTGGCAAACCGTTGCACCCCGCCTAAACTCCCCGGGGCGCTAGGATCGTGGTAACGGCTTAACCATTCTTGCGAGACATTGCTTTTCTTCGTTGACGACGACGAGACAGGGCGTTTGGTTCTCTTCAACTTTGTTGTTGTTGACCAGCGTTGAGTTTTCTTTCGAGGGGCCATACGTTCTGGCATTCATCCCATAAGGTCGGTATGGAAGGGATGGTGTGGGGATGCGCCTTTTGAATGATTCGATACCATCGCCAGGCGTCCGGATGCCCTTTTAACCATACGACAAACACCACCCATCGATACAGGTTACGATCCACGTGGGTTTCTTCAAAGACGCGGAGAGGATGCGTGTCCTCGGGACAGGGGGGAATCGGGATTTGGGACCCGGGTTGGTGATCATATAACACTTGGCACAGGGATTGATGGCATTGCCATTGCCCCAAGGACCAGACAGACTCCCACGCATTACACACAACAGACTCCATGGACTAAATAAAAAATTTTATTCCTACTCCTTTTTTAAACCATTAAAAGAGACCTAGACGACCACAAGTGACGGTCTCGAGATCTTTCTGCCAGTTGTCCACACTGTCACTGTACTTGGGGGGTGGTGGCGCTGGGGCGACCATCATTTCTTGACGGTTCTTGAGCTCTTGAATTTCTCGCAACAATTGTTTCTCATAATCTGTCAGGGGCCGATCCTCTTTCCTGGGGGCTCGAGGAGGCGGCGGGCCTGGGATGTCCACGCCCCGCTTGGGATACCCTTGAGCATCACGGCTGGGTATTTCAGCTTGTTGATCGGCTTTCTTGGGCGGGTTGTCATGAAACCAACTCCAGTACTTGGGACCCAAGGGTTGATCGGCCCACCGGAAGAAGCCACACGTTTTCTTGGAACAATTCAGAAACAAGCGATCGGGGTTCTGGGTGGAATGGCTCTGTTGTAGCGTGGCGGGTTCCCGGCAAAAGCATTGCAAACAAGTCCACATGTCCAGCACTTCTAGATGAGGTTGACTATACACGGCTTTCATATACTCCAAAGCTTGATCTTGGCCACAAAACAGCAAACAGGGTTGGATGGGACATTTCACATACTTCCACCCCTTTTGAGATTCTCGTGCCTCCAAACGCACATCATGGCAAGGGCATACCATATAGTCCACCTTTTCCTTGTTGTCTTTGACTTGATGATGGTCCACCTCATTGTCAAACATGGTCATCAGGGTGAATTGAGGTGGTGGCTCCACCATGTCATTCAATTCTTTCATCATATCTTCCACCGCCGCTCGGGTATCTTCCACCACTTCGCGCACCCCCGGATCACAGTCCACGGGCGTCATCGTTTGAATAGTCTTCTTTTTCTTCTTCCCCTCTAGGGGATGGGTTGTCTTTCTCTTCCGATCGACTGACATCGTGCTCACGATTTTTTCACCCGCCCCTGCCTTTTTATACCCAGGACCCTTGGCTCTCATTGGTCAGCTTGTCATGCCCCTATAAGGACGTCTCCTCTTCCCATTGGTCAGCTTGTTATGACCTTATAAGGACCTCTTGTCTTCCCATTGGTCAGGTGTTCCTATTTAAGAGGGTCCCTTGGTCTCTCGATCGTCATTCTCAGAGCAAATGCCTCCCAACATCGACATGATCGGAGATGTGGCTGCCTTGGAACTACAGATTGGTCATGGTCATGTGGTCTACACCGGGGGAGCCAAAGGTACGGATGAACTCGTGGAAGAACTGGGTAAACAGTTTGGGATGCAAGTCGAAGTGCTCGTCCCCCCGAACCATCCTCGAGCCACTTTCATCACCCCTTCTACGGTGGAAGTCCTGATGTTGGCCAACCCCCATCTTCACCAGGCGGCGGAGAAACTAGGGAAAAAAATGCCCAGTCATTTTTACACCCTGCAATTGCTGCAACGCAATTATCAATTGGCCAAGAAAGCCCATACCGTCTATGCCTTTGGCATCTTGGAACCGGATCATAAACGCGTGAAAGGGGGTACCGGTTGGACTGTGCAATTGGCTATGGATCAAGGCAAACCCGTCTATCTCTTTGACATTCCCAGTCAATCATGGTACCGCTCGGACCATTACTACCAAGTCAACGAGAATGCCGCCACCCTGGTCACTGGCAGTCAATTTGTCCCTTGGGGACCTAAAAAGCCCACCCTTCATCAAAGCAGTGCCGTGGTAGGATCCCGGGAGGTGGACGAGAAAACCCGAGCCGAAATTCAAGCCTTATTCAACCGCACCTTCTGTCTCCCCGAGAACATTGATCAATTACGCCTGGAACTCGAAGACTTTCATTTGTAATGGTTTTAGTTTTTACTTTTTGAATTTGTACATAGGCCCTTTTTTAGTTTTTACTTTTCCAATTGTAGTTTTTCCAATTGTAAATAGGCGCGCCCCTGCGTGGCAACAAGACAGACCACCCTTTGTAAAAAACATCAACTCTTTTAATTAAAACATAAAAAATAAAAAAACTTCACTTATAAAATGTTCTTGACTCACAAACATGTTCAAAGTCTAATCATCAGAATAGTCCATATTGTATTCGGCCGAGTTTTTCCACTCCAAGTAATTCCTTTCGCAAGCCTCCTCCTCTTCAATCAATTCATAGGAGTCCACAGTGGTTTCCTCTCGTTCCATTTGCTGCTGTGCCTCCTGCAACTGCCGCTCCCATTCTTGACGTTGCCTCCGCGCTTCCTTCTCCAATTCCATACACCTCTTCCTCTTCGCTTCCAATTCCGCTGTCACACGTTTTTGCCGGGCTGCTTTCAAATCCTTGGCCTTCTGGCGCAGAAAGGCCTCATGAGTTTTCACCGACCGTTGATTAAAATCCAGCTCCTTCAACATCTCCTCAAAACGAGCACAATGTTTCCGATTGTAATGACGCTTAAACGTGTCCACATGCTCACACATATCAATCAGTTCCGTCATCTCATCATGCGAAAGATTACGTGGCAAACAGTGTTCGGGGTTGAACAAATCCACCCACACAAAACGGAGCATCTGAAACAAATTCCAGGCTTGCACTTTCTCAATTTTGGTCCACGTCTTGCGGAAACGAACCCAATTTTCTTTGTGCCCGTGGATCTTTGGAATGAAATCCAACATGAACAGTACATTCCCCTTATTCTCAAAGCCAAAGCGGATCAGCCCCGATTGCATTCGCATTTGTGGATCGGCATGTCCCTGCATGAAGTGCATGACAGGCTGTTCGCGTTCCACCGGTACATAGGGTTGCCCATTCTCTCCATTCTCTTTCAGTGCACTGAGCAAGGGTAGCTTTTCGTTCTCATCCGTTGTTGTCAACTCCGTTACCACAGATTCGTTATCTGACATTTTTCACAACACACAACAAACATAAGTCACTCAGACCAGACTCAAAGCTAGGAAGGGCGTCCTGTGGCCTCCCTTGACTTATATACCCCGATCCGCGCAATGCCTCATGGTCTATCTAAGGAGGGGGGAGGGGGGTCCCCCCACCCCGTCCCCTCCCAAAGCATCATGGGGCCTCCTTCTCATTGGCCCCTTCCCTCCCACGTGACCCTTTTGTTTCTCTATAAAAAACCCACCGGTCCCTTCCATCTTTCACACTCAAATGGATGATCCAGTCCTCAGTCCAGAAGCCCAACAAGTGATTGACCGTCTACGCGCCTTGTTGTCTCGACTGGAAAAAGATTTGGAGGAAATCCGCTTCAAAGCTTCTTATTTTGAACTGCTTCGTCTTCACAGTACCAAACATCTCAGTCGGAACGAATTGTGTTTATTAACGTTGAAACACTTCTACCAGTGGTGAATGGCCGATAAGGTCAGCCCGGAAGCCGTGAAAATCCTACAACGTCTAGGACAAATCCGACGACAAATCTTAGACCTGGTCCAACCTTTACGGTACCAACTCCCTTATCAAGAAGTGTACCGACTCCGTCAGGAAGGCATCATCACCCCCATCGAATTTCAGCTCTTGACCAATCCGCTCTTTGATCCTTTGGCTTGATGGCGCAACCCGACCCCTGTGTGATCTGTTTGACACCTCTCGCCAATTATACCACGTTGAGATGCTGTGGTCAACCTTGTCATGTCGCCTGTGCCAACAGATGTCGACAGGACGGTCGGAACCCCCTATGCCCTAGCTGCCAGGTTCCTCTTACCGTCCTTGAAGTCCTCCATGAAGAATGGAAAGAAGACCCGGAGTTTGTCCAGCATGTCAAGACCGTTTGGAAAGACAATCCTTTGTGGTATGGCCTTTGCAATCAAGACGCTCACGTCCTGGAAGGATTTTGGGGAGAACTGCGCGATCCCTATGAGCCCCACCGCAAAACCCTCTACTTTCTGGGGCACACCAAAACCCAAGCCATGGCCCGGATGAAAACTTGCATCAGCTTCTCGTAAAAAAGGACTCATTATTTTTTCTCACTTGTTGTCAACAAAATGAAGGACTAATAAAACATGTTCCATGACACTTTATTGTGATCTTTGTTCATGTTCGTTGACTTTTTCGGGAGAGTTGAAGGGTGAGGATGGTTCGCCCTTGTTTAAACGGAGCCGGCTGTCCGTCGGCTGTTTGAATGTCTATCTCAATACTGTCAAAGATGGTTTGGCCCAGAGGAAAATACATCCGTTCCCTGGTATCAAATTGATGCTCGGTATTGCCGGCATCCAAGGTACGTAACAATCCTTTTTCTTGATTTCCCACAATGCTCGGTGCCACCAGATCCGTGTAAATCATCAATGGTTGTTGTCCTTGTTGCGGTTTCACCGTGGGGGTGGTAGGAAAGGGTTGTCGACTCAAATTCGGGCCCAAGAACAACTCATAATCAAAGTCGGGGTGGGTAAAGGTGACGGAGACGTGCCCCAACGGGGGATATTTGTTGACAGGCCCAATGGTGGGTTCCCATTTATGCCGATCGTTGTAATCCACGATATGTTTCACCAGATAATTCTTTTCTTGGACAACGCGTTCCGTGGGCGTTCCATCTTTCACCAATCCCATCAAGCCCGCCAATTTCCATTCCATTTCAAATTCCATATTGGCCGGTATGAGGACATACAACGAATCTAATTCGGAGGCAATGCCGGCATTGGTGATTTTCACATAGGGTTGAGCCAGGTTCAAAGCGGCTAGTTGTTGTCGTTTGGCTAAATCGTCCACGTTCATTTTCGCTATATCCATCATGACGTCCATGTGTTGTTTTTCCATTTCGTACGCGATGATAATCCAGGCTTCTTTCAAATTGTGGTAATACCCTGGCGGTAAATAAATTTGTTTGGTGACTTGAAGGGGGGCCGTTCCATCCGCCCGTTTTGGTATGTATCTCACATCTGTTTTCATCCAATGTTTTTGACTATCTTCTTGCGTCCAATTCTGCTTGGTTTGATCTTCCAAGGATTGATTAAACCCCGGGTGGGACATATGCACCAACGCCACTTCCCAATCATCTTCCACCAAATAATAGGAACGAGGCAGTCGCGCCGTAAATTTTTGCCCCGTGCCTTGTGCTTGATCACTGAGCAGAGTGATGTAAAAACTCATCGTGACTACTCCCTCACCTTAGGGTTTACCCTTTTATACCTACCCCCGTTCCTAAAATTGGACTTTGGACTTTGCGCCCGCGTTTCTCCAGCGGTTTTCCTTCCCCTTGAGCCCGCGATCGAATTTTCCACCTGGTCAGCGGTTTCCCCTTCCAAATCACGTGACTTCCGGTTGCCTGAGCCCACGATCCCTTTTTACCACTGGTCAGCGGTTTCCCCTTCCAAATCACGTGACTTCCGGTTGCCTGAGCCCACGATCCCTTTTTACCACTGGTCAGCGGTTTCCCATCCCACTTCCGGTCATGACGTCACTCGACCAATCAGAAGCCAGGAAATCTACTATCTGAGCCCCCTTTACTACTGATAAGCCACTGAGCGTCCACGTACCACCATGTTACATTCCACGAAAACAAGAGTATTGGAAACAGCAAGTCCGACAAGGCCATGTTGACGATAAAATAATTGATAGGTTTTTCAATGTTTGCGTCTTATAAACAATTATTCCTATAAATGAATTCCCGACCAGCGAAGCAACAAAGATCAGGTTGTACCAATCTTTGCTGCGGTATTTTTCGGCAGGGAGGAGCAGCTTGATCCATTCACTGTTGTACTCATGTTTGACGACTTTACTGAGAATAGCGTTGCTCCCACCTCAAATGTCTTGTGTGTACAGCAAATGCTGTTTTATTTATATTCTACACGAAAGGTAGAATAACAAGTCAATTATTCAACACGTCCCGGTTTCTGTTGTCAAACCATCCATTTTAGTTTTCAAAAAGCTTTTGACGGATAACCCATAAAAGCCTTTAAATTTAGCTAACAAGGGCGACATTTGTCAACCAAACTATTTTAATTTTCCGTTGGAAATTGACAGTTGCGCGCTCCAATTTAGCTTGCCGAAGTTTTTTTCTTTGTTCAACATCTCGTTCTAACTTCAGCGCCGTTCAGTTCCGGCAATTTTACCGGGTTGCACTGAAGCCGCCTAAAAAGCAGTCCAAGTGTACTCGGCAAGATAAAAAAAAATTACAAACAATGACAAAAAGAAGAGCAAGAACCTGAAGACAGCGAATTAAAAAGAGTCTATACAACAAAAACTGAGCCTTTTCCAGTAAATGATGGGTAGCAACACTGAGATGAATGGACGAAAAATTATTGTGAGAGTTGAAAAAGGAGAGTTTTGCCCCATCTCCTCGGGTAGTCTTCTCGCGCTCGTAAAATTATTTTCTTGCCGCGCGGTTTTTCTCATCTTGGGTGCAATATTAACGCCTGGAAAAGACTGTGACAGCTGTTACTTTTGTAAGACGACCGAGAGATGAAGGTAAACATAATGGATTGTCGGCACGAAAACCACAGATCGGTTTGTTGATCACGAGAACTGGTCATAAAACCATAGCACATGACCTAATAAGTCGAATTCTTTAAGAATTAGTTTCTGACTTGAATTAAAAAAAAAACCTTCAAACTGACGTCGGGTTTTGGCGCTGTGTCGACTAAAAAGCGACAATTTTGGGCTGGAACTGTAAGTTAGAAGTTTCGTTTTTCCTCATTGCTTCTTTACTCTCATAAAACAGGAATTAAAATAATAATAATAATAATAATAACAATAATAATAATAGTAATAATAATAATAATAATAATAATGATAATAATAATAATAATAATAATAATAATAATAATAATGTAATGTTTAGTTTGAGCGCTTAATCTTGGAGCAGCAATGTTTTACGGTTGCCTGCGGATGTAGTAATAAATAAAAGCTAGACCAGAGGTATCTGAGGGAAACTGAAATGTATTATTTAATCTACAACAGAGTGATTGTAAAGAAAAGTGAAGATGAATTACGAGAATGAAATTATAAAAAATGCAGAGACAAGTGAAAATAAAGATAAGAGAGTCCAATCCACATACGTGTCTACTGGACAGGTTGTCGAGTTATTTGGGTCACAATGTTGACTTTGATATAAAGGCGCGGAAACTGTGAGGATGCATCATTGCGCGCAACATTGTAGCACGCAATGTTGCAGATGATGGACACGGTGAAACAGTTGCGCGTGATGTTGCAGAAGTAGGAGCCAATTCTACTTCTGCAGTAGTTGCACGCAACAATGCACGCAATAGTCTCAAGGGTGGACATACAATGCAACTTTCAAGTTGCACGCAGCGTTGCGCACAATGTTGCACCGTGTGTCTGGGCCTTGAGACTTTTTAGGGAATTTAAATCGGCATAGTACAGATTTTTATCGTAGGAAGGACTTTACAGAGACAAACAAAGAAAAAGCTCAAAATGTCTAAACATGAAAATTTTCTCAAAGCGCTGAAATTGTTAGCGGCTGACATAGCAATCAACTGAGTTTATGATAATCGTAGATATATTGAGCTGCGATGTCTGCAACCTGCAACAGTCACGTTCGATTCATTATTAAGTAAACATGTTAAGTAAATGAGTAATTTTAAAATACCTGCCTGCTGTAGTTGATCCAAAGATTACTGAAGACAGAAATGTTATGAAATAGAGCACGTATGGGAAACGGACTCTCTTCCTAGAGAGAATGAAGAAGGGCTACCTTTCTTACTTATCATTATTACCAAAAAAAACAAAAAACAAAATAGAATTCGCTGCAAATTCGTAGGGTGAGATACACACCAACATATTTTAAGGGCAGTACAAATGCATGAGTTAAGCCCATTTGATAGAACCATCAGTTGAACAATTAAGAGGCATTCCGTGTAAAAACCGACCGGTCGATTTTCGATGGAAAATAGATTTCTTTCATTTTCTGTGCAGAAGTACAACATTATAAGTAAAGTACAAAAATCGCATTTGTTTGGCTTCATTTGATTTTCTACCTGTTTTAGGCCGATAGTTGCGATGCGACCTCTGAACAAGGAAATCCTTCGACCGGAACCCCGATTTTAACACTAAACTCGAGATAGCATAAAACAACACAGAGTTTCCAAAAGCAGCTTATATTTACTCCATATCGTAAATAGGCCATGTTTATTATTTTCATTGCTAAAGTAACTTGTTTTGTCTTGTAGGAATTTTGCTAGAATTTTTTTAGTACACCGACCTACAGACATCACG
The DNA here is from genome assembly GCA_964017195.1 of Siderastrea radians. Classification (NCBI taxonomy): domain Eukaryota; kingdom Metazoa; phylum Cnidaria; class Anthozoa; order Scleractinia; family Rhizangiidae; genus Siderastrea; species Siderastrea radians. The sequence continues at coordinate 48,280,664 of OZ024893.1, forward strand.
AACGCCATTGATAAGGTGCCTCCATTAAAATCAAGTTTTCTTAAAAGTGGGACCTGACCTACAGCTCATTCTCTGGTCAGACAATAGATCAAGGTCTGGTCTAAAAGTAACTATAATAACATTTGTCGGCACTCATCATATGGTTATGGAAAAACCTAAACAAAATTAACAAAAACTGCAACATTCACAACTTGACTTAATATAACTCTGTCAATTCAAAGACATTTTGATTTACCTACATTACAACTGAAAGCATTTTAAACCCAAGGCGTATTCAAAAATAGACCATAAAACAGTTTTCGAGCATAACTGGATCAATTTTACCTGAATTACCTCGGAATTCTTCCGAGCTTTTCGAAGTTCACATCGATGAGCGTTGACAACCAGTTTGTTGTCACGCAATACTCTACATGTGGTGCAGCAGCATACGGATTGCCGCTTGAAAAGGCCCAAAGTTCATTGACATGGAGTCATGGAAGACATAAATACAATAACCTTGTCTTCACCAGCTTTTTTTCCAGAGTACTGCGTTCAGTAAGTGAGGTCCAAGATGACTGCTGGGTACGGAAGCCAAAGTACTCCTCGAGTGTTGATGGTTGTTTCGACACTTAAAGCAAAACACCAAACGCTATTCTTCCTTCAGTGGCTGTTACAACGGTCTACAAAAAAAGAAAACCATTCTAATAATACAAACAGTTAAGTACTTTGAACAACTTGGCCACTTTACCTTCGTACAATCGGCGAAATTCCACCATGTCGGCAAGGAACGACTGTAGATACTCAAGCGAGTAATGTTATTGTTAAGTCCGTTGTCCAGGCATTAGTAGGGCGCGCGGACGCATTTACCCCTAATAAAGTTCAGGGGACATTTTATATCTTAAAGGGGAAGTGGGGAAACAGGATTATTTTGGTCAGCCCCAGCCCCCTTTTTAATAAACAAATTGGCATAAGCGGGATGGTAGCCTGCGAGAGCATAATTGCTCGCAGGCTAGCAGGATGGCTGCCATTTTTTCGGAAAGACCATTTGTCCATCAAACTGCTTCATTCAAGTATTTCAGATGTCCATAGCTGTGTTCACTTGTTTGTCACGTGAACATCCCCCTTGAGGCCACGTTTTGTGGCATGCCCCCCCCCCTCCCTATCCACTACCTTCCTGTCCGAGTAGCAGTTCTTCCCTGGTTTTTCTCTTAGGCTTCACTAGAAACAACAATGGACCCTAACCCTGAAAACAATAGAGCTGCGTGATACCAAGGTCCAATGAAATTAGAGGTTGTTAAGAGCTGCGTGGTATCTGCCAGAAACCCAAGAAACAAGAGTTTTCCTCAGATAAGATGAAGTAGTTAGGGAGTTTATACAGTAGACACATCAGTTAGAGCTTCAGAAGAACTGGAATAAAGATCTGAACTGTGACCTTTCGGAGCCATAGGGTACAATCTTTTGCCTAGTAGGATCTGCAATTCAAAGGTACTAAAACGAAGGCAATGAGTTATTATTAGCTGGTCATTAATGGTGGTACTGATGGAAGACAGTCAACAAACCGCACTGTTCGTAGCCTGTTTCAGGCTGCGAGAGAGCAGGAAAAGTGAATAAGGAAAGGAGCACCAAAAACGCGTCAAATTTCTACAACTTAAAATTCGCCGTGGGAATGGCAATTTGAAATAAAAATAGCTGAATTTGAAACAAAAATAGCTGTTCTGTTAGCTAGCTTAAACAAGACTGAAACCATGCAGAGGTTTCGCAGCGATATCAATTAGTTATAAAGTGGCCGCTCGAGAAAACCATGTTTTCCATGTTTTCCATGTTTTCCTGATAACATGAGAAAACCATGTTTTCGAGCCCCAGCCCCCTTTTTAAAACCATGTTTTCGAAGCCCCAAACCCCTTTTTTTGAGAAATGAGAAAACCATGTTTTCCATGTTTTCCTGATAATCATGTTTGTATCCATAAAAGGAAGGCAGTTGATTTAAGACAAATTTGCGCTATGACAAATTCGTTCGTGGAATACACTGAGACTACTTAACGCTATAACAAATTCGTTCGTGGAATACATTGAGACTACTTATGCATTTTTTGCAACCGGTCTCAAAGGGTCAAGGGCGATGATATTTCTCTCATTTGACCGCAGAGAGGCGTAGAGCCGGGATTTCGGAAATGAAATCTCCCTCAAATACGCGCTAGGCGAAAGAAGAGGTGCCCTGACTATCAAGTCAGCTTTCGATTTCTCTCGCGCACTTTCGTAGAGCGTTGGGCCTCAAACCTGTCTCTACTACTCAGCCGACCGCAAAACTGCCGTCAGCCACGGGACGATGCCACTGTCCCCTGGTGTTAGGTGGCCCTCCTTATTGTTTTGGGTGATGGAAGAAACGCTTTGTTTAGGACCCTATATAATGGACAGACATGGTCTTCGGGTGTCCGACCATCTTGTTCTTATGAAATGGCTGGTTTGTGGCGGGAACTTCTTAATCGGCTTCTTGTCTGGTTTCCTCAATATGTGACGAGAAAACGGAGCTGACGTTAGCGTATCGTTAAGATAAGGCGAAAGGGGAGAACTTGACCGACCTGGTTAAAGACCTTATCATTGCAAACAAAATCTAGCTGCATGAACATTATGCCATAGCAGCTTCTAGCAAAACTGTTTAGGTCATCTCTTGTCGTCAAGATCCCGTCTGTCATCTTCCAAAACTACCACCGAAAAAAAAGGGATTCCCACTACAAAGGTACAACCGTCACTGACCGTGGTAAATTAGTTTAGAGAAACTTCACTTTTTGGTATCCTCTTCGTAATCAATGTAAAAATAGGTTATAACATAGCACCCCAAAGGAACTAAGAGAAGCCTTTCCCCGCACCTCCTAAACAATGCTGAAGTACGAAACTGTACAAGTTATCCGAGATGTGTTGGATTCCTTGTTCAAGGAGAGGGGAGGCAGTATATTTTGTTGACGTTGTAATAGATTTAATCCTTAGTGTACCAAACGTTCTGGCCACGATTTTAATTCAAGAAAAATCTATGTGTATAGTCTGATCTCCACTACTACCCCACGAGGCCAGGGCTCCTGCTCATGCAGGCTCATTACAGTTTGGGGAGCAGATGTCTACGTGTAAGGTAAGTTGGAGCACGCCGCTTTGCGAGAAACACCGCTGAGATTTAGCGGTTCACAGTAGAGAAGAGTATACAACATATTTACAAAACTTTTGTTTCCCTGCGTGATTATTATAAACGTTTTACGTCTTTATCCCCGAAGAAATTCGACAGGCCGGACTGGTTTTGCAGCAATAAGAAATGGAATAACCTTGTTAACATGTTTAACTTTGGACAATAGGCCAAAAGTATGATTTTACTGCGTCCAAATCCCGCCCAAAATGTGGCTGCCAATTTTATCTCAGTACTTATGGTCAGCGGTCTATACATAACATGAACATAATTGCTTTTCTCACTTGAAACAGTCGTTGCACGTGAGGGATTTTCACCGATTGCACGAAGGTAAAGTGGACAATTTGTTCAAAGTACTTAACTGTCTGTATTGTTAGAATGGTTTTCCTTTTTTGTAGACCGTTGTAACAGCCACTGAAGGAAGAATAGCGTTTGGTGTTTTGCTTTAAGTGTCGAAACAACCATCAGCACTCGAGGAGTACTTTGGCTTCCGTTCACAGCAGTCATCTTGGAGCTCACTTACTGAACACAGTAGTCTGAAAAAAAAGCTGGTGAAGACAAGGTTATTGTATTTATGTCTTCCATGACTCCATGTCAATGAACTTTTGGCCTTTTCAAGCGGCAATCCGTATGCTGCTGTACCACATGCAGAGTATTGCGTGACAACAAACTGGTTGTCAACGCTCATCGATGTGAACTTCGAAAAGCTCGGAAGAATTCCGAGGTAATTCAGGTAAAATTGATCCAGTTATGCTCGAAAACTGTTTTATGGTCTATTTTTGAATACGCCTTGGGTTTAAAATGCTTTCAGTTGTAATGTAGGTAAATCAAAATGTCTTTGAATTGACAGAGTTATATTAAGTCAAGTTGTGAATGTTGCAGTTTTTGTTAATTTTGTTCAGGTTTTTCCATAACCATATGATGAGTGCCGACAAATTTTATTATAGTTACGTTTAGACCAGACCTTGATCTATTGTCTGATCAGAGAATGAGCTGTAGGTCAGGTCCCACTTTTAAGAAAACTTGATTTTAATGGAGGCACCTTATCAATGGCGTTCGTGATGTCTGTAGGTCGGTATACTAAAAAAATTCTAGCAAAATTCCTATAAGACAGAACAAGTTACTTTAGCAATGAAAATAATAAACATGGCCTATTTAAGATATGGAGTAAAATATAAGCTGCTTTTGGCAACTCTGTGTTGTTTTATGCTATCTCGAGTTTAGTGTTAAAATCGGGGTTCCGGTCGAAGGATTTCCTTGTTCAGAGGTCGCATCGCAACTATCGGCCTAAAACAGGTAGAAAATCAAATGAAGCCGAACAAATGCGATTTTTGTACTTTACTTATAATGTTGTACTTCTGCACAGAAAATGAAAGAAATCTATTTTCCATCGAAAATCGACCGGTCGGTTTTTACACGGAATGCCTCTTAATTGCTTATTCAAGGCAGAATTCTAACAAAATAGCAAATGATAAACAAACAATAACACAAAACTGTTTAAAGAGGAATATTTTCACAACCATGTTCTGACTTGAATTGGGAAGAACAAGGAGGCGGTTTGTTTCGAAGAAAAAACATACATATTTTACATCTTCTTGTAATAAGCGATATTGCATAATCATCTTTCACGCCAAGTTTTCACTACATAAGAAAGGCAAAAAAAGGTTAAAAATCTTTAGCGGGAGTTTAAATGGCGGATGCTGTAAAGGTACAACCGATGAACCGGACGTTGTAGTAAAATACGCCCAACAACAGAAGGAAGCTATAATACGGCAAAACTAGAAAACTTCACAAAAATTGTTTTTTAATTACACCGATAGCTTTTTTTTAAAATAGAAAGTGATTACTAAACGAGGAAGATGAACCGTGTGAGAAGTGAGACAGGAGCAGAGGTTAGAAGCGGGCGTTTATCTTGAAACCGACTGAAAGGCGAATCCGATGTTTTGTAGTTTTAGTTGTTACAAGCGCTCAGCTCTAATTTTTGCAATCTGAACGGAATAACAAAGTGTATTTATTCTATACGGACTCTATACGGGACACTGCATAACCTTCTGACAAAGCCATGACTATTTAGCGGTCAAAGTAGCTTCTTTTTTTGCTACATTTTGCAATTTATGGCAGTTTTCGTGCAAGGATAGAAAACGGTAAACAGACCCTCAATAGCAAGAATTAATCTGGGCCACAGTGGCTCGGAGTTTTCCATTCCTTTCCCTGTACAGGTGTTCTTTACTCGTCACCTCGGCAGCTTCCTTAATTTCAAATGTCATTAATGAGCCAATCATCGCTGCCTTCAAATTCGATTAATTCAAACAATTGACAAACTGACGTCAGTTTTTTGCGCCAGGTGTCGACTAAACAGCGACAGTTTGGTGTTACAACTGTAAATTAAACTTTACGTATTTCCTCACTGCTTCTTTATTTTATAAGGCAGGAATAAAAAACTGTTTTGTTTAGTATGTGCCCGATATTGGCAGAGCATTGTTTTACGATTGACAGCGGATGTGGTAATTAACGAAAGCAAGACCAGGTGTAGATTAGGGAAACCGATTTGTATTTTTTTCCCTGCAAAGAGTGATTATAAGGAAAAGCTAAGATGAGTTGTAAAAAAGAGTTATAAAAAAAGAAAACTAATGACAACTTTACAGTAGAGGCAAGATAGAATAAAGATTAGAGAGTCCATTCCACACACGTGCCTACTTCATAAGCAATTCAGCGACAATGTTGACTGTTGAAATAATTTTAGTGCTTTATAAGACTTTCTATAGAATAAGACGTATTAGAGAGTTAAAGCGGCGTAGTATAGATTTCGTCGCGAGAAGGACGTTACAGAAAGAGACAAAACCCTCAAAAAAAATGTCTATTAACCGTTTTTCAAAGCGCTGATAATCTTAGCGAGTAGCCTTTTAACCCACTTTTATCATAATCGAACTTATTTTTGGCTGCCATGTCAGCAACTCGCAAGAGTCATGTTCGATTGTAATTTCAACTCCGGCCTTCCACTCCCAAGAGTGTCTGAAATCAAAATTCAAGGCAAATCCCAAAATTTGTAAGACATAAAATAGTACCATGTGAAAGTACTGCTGAAGAAGTTTCATTTGCATGGTCACACCATAGGATTTCATCCACAGACTCAAACGTTGGACTCACCTTGATGTCTCCATAACTGATTCTGGGTGTGAAAGGGTTAAAACCAGGCTCTGAATAGACACTAACATGGAGGCATTGGATAAGAAAGGGACCAGCTTACACAAGGCCTGACCAAGAGGACCGCTGATAAGTCACTGATGGTCCACATACAACCATGTTAGATTTCGCGGAAACAAGAATATTTGGATACAGCAAGTCGGACGTGGCCATGCTGACGATAAAATAATTGATTGGGCTTCTCAATGTTTGCGTCTTATACACAACTATTCCTATAAAGGCATTCCCGACTAGCGACACAACAAAGATCAGGCAGCAAGCAAAGGTTTTCCCAATCTTTAAACACGTAAGACAATGGATTTTCAGAATAACAAGAAAACGACTGTACAGAAAAAGAACGGCTGGAAACCCGTCCAATATTCTTATATGTTTCAGTATACAGGAAAAGTTTAAAAGAGCGGTTGAAAACCTTTCAACAAAGTTTCTCAAATGTTCATACTCTGAATAACATTACAAACCAATACTGGCATATTTACACTTCTTTGGAGGTTTACTATTGTTTTATTCTACAAGTGCCTGGTTTGTACAGTAGTATCTTTCGTTGAAAATCATCTATTAGTTTCTTCACTTTCTTAATCTGATAGTGAAGCAGTTTTGATTTAGTGTTCTCTACATTTCGTTTATTAATGCAAGAGAAAAGATTACAAACACAGTAATTTTTTCACAATCATAATTTTTACGGATGGGAGCTCCTCGAACCGTTCGCTATATTTTATTGTGATGCGAGTTTTCAATCTACTTGATCCTGCACTGTGTTAAAACACTTTAGGAGTCTTTTAAGTCCCTGACGATAACTGTCCCTGAAAATAGAACAGATGGAAGGGATGAATTAGCACAATTCGAAAGAGCCATAAAGAAAGTGATAGAGAAATAGAGAGAAATGCTGCAAGGCAAGTCTCGTCCAAAGAATGATAGTAAGAAGATAATACTCCAGGGGATCAGGCACAGTACAAACCCTACCACGATAGCAATGGCCATCTTTATCACGTTTCTGTTTCTTTTGGCGCGTCGTTGCTCAGCAATGACCGACTGCCCGCTTGGAATCTTCTGTGTCTTGAGCTTGACAACGATGACGGAGTAAAGTGTGACTAACAAGGCGACAGGGACACACAAAAATGCAACAAAAATGGCTAGAATGTAATTCACAAACCATTCATCCCATTGTATGAAGCGAGACAGCTTGCCATTAACGTGTTACACCAGTTTCATGGCGACTAAATGTGGCGAGGCGGCAGCCATCGCGACGATCCACGTGGCGAGAATGAAGGAGGGACACAGCTTTGAACTGATGAGTGGAGAACGGAGAGGAAATACCACAGCTCCAAATCAGTCCACTGCTATCAAAACCTGGCTCTGAATAGACACATCACTGGAGACGTCCGTTATGATGTGGACCAGCTTACACAAGGCCTGACCAAAAGGACCACTGATAAGCCACTGATTCTCCACGTACAACTTTGTTAGCTCCTTTGGAAACCAAAATATTGTAAACAGCAAGTCGTACATAGCCATGTTGACGATAAATATAACTGATAGGTTTTCTCAATGTTTGCGTCTGATACACAACTATTCCTATAAAGGAATTCCCGACCAGCAAAAACACAAGGATCAGGGAGTAAGCAAAGATTTCTCCAAGTTTTCGTGCTGTTGGATTCAGGGAGATGGAGCAGCTTGATCTATTCACCGTTGTATTCATGACGACTTCAGTCTCTGATAGTAACGTTGCTCCCACTGCAAATGTCTTGTACCTTTAACAGCAAATGCTGTTTTATTATGTTTTACACGAAAATCCGAATGTGCAATTAAGGAGGCAGTCAATCAGTCAACACGCCCCGTTCTCTGTTGTCAAACCGTCCACTTTTAGAAACTGACTTCTAACTAATAACAAGCCTCTGAATTTAAATAACCAAGGGCAACTTTTGCCAACTATTACAAGTATTTTACTTTTACGTTGGAAATTGGAAGTTGCGCTTCAGTTTTCTTTGATTGGTTTAGTACTAATTGAAGACAATACTTTGTTGGAAGTTAGCAATTTAGCTTGCAGTTAATTTTTTTCCTTTCAGCAACTCATTCTTCAGCGACGTTCCGTTCCAGCACTAATGGTTGCTCTGTAGCCACCTAAAAAGTAGTCCAAGTGTACTCGGCAAGATGAAAATAAAGTTACAATCCACACATGCAAAAAGAAGAGCAAGAACCTGAAGACAGCGAATTAGAAAAAGTCTATAGAAGAAAAAACTGAGCCTTTTTCTGTAAATGATGGGTAGCAACACTGAAATGAATGACGGAAATTATTGTGATAATTAAAAAAGGAGAGTTTTGCCCCATCTCCTCGGGTAGTCTTCTCGCGCCCGCAAATTTTTCTTTTCTTGCCGCGCGGTTTTTCTGTGGTTCTCAGGTTCAATATTAACGCCTGGAAAAGACTGTGACAGCTGTTACTTTTCTTCTTAAATTTAATTGACTAATAAGACGACCGAGAGATGAAGGTAAACATAATGGATCGTCGGCACGAAAACCACAGAACGGTTTGTTGATCATGAGAACTGGTCAAAAAACCGTAGCACATGTCCTAATAAGTTGAATTCTTTAAGGATCAGATTCTGACTTGAATTAAAAAAAAAACTTTCAAATAAGTAACAAACTGACGTCGGTTTTGCGCTGTGTCGACTAAACAGCGACAATTTTGGGCTGTAACTGTAAGTTAAAAGTTTAGTGTTTCGTCATTGCTTCTTTACTTTCATAAAACAGGAATTAAAAAAAATGCCATGTTTAGTGTGGGAACTGTCTCTCACACTTAGTGTGAGCACTGTCGGATGTGGTAATTAATGAAAGCTAGACCAGGTGTAGCTGAGGGAAACTGGAATGTATTTTTTATCTACAACAGAGTGATTATAAAGAAGATTTAAGATGAATTACAAGAAGAAAACTATAAAAAAAAGCAAAGACAATGCAGAATAAAGATAAGAGAAACCATTCCTAACAAGTGCCCACTGGATAGGTAGTCCAGTTTTTTGGGTAACAATGTTGAACGTTGAACGTTGATATAATTTCAGTGCGTGGTAAGGCTTTCTGTAGAATAACAATTTTTCAGGAGTTTAAAGCGACGTAGTATAGACTTTTATCACAAAAAGGACGTTTACAGAATTTGGGTGACAATGTTGACTTTGATATAATTTCAGTGCTTTATAAGAGCTTCTGTAGAAAGACTTTTCAGTCAGGGAATTCAAAGCTGCATAGTACAGATTTTTGTCGTAGGAAGGACAAAAAGAAAACAAAGAAAAAGCTCAAAATGTCTGAAGATGAAAAGTTTTTTAAAGCACTGATATTGTTAGCGACTGACATTGCAACCAACTGAGTTTATGATAACCGTACTCCAGGTATATTAGGCTGTGGTGTCTGCAACCTGCAAGAGCCACGTTCGATTCATTATTTCAACGTGTTTACTTAAAATAACATGTTAAGTAACTGAATAGTTAATCCAAAGATAACTGAAGACGGAAATGTCATGAAATAGGGCACGTATCGGAAACGGACTCTCTTCCTAGAGAGAATAAAGAAGGGCTACCTTTCTTACTTATCATTGCAACCAAAAAAACAAAAAACAAAATAGAATTCGCTGCAAATTCGTAAGGTGAGATACAAACTTTCACGCCAGGTTTTTACTACATAAGAACAGAACTGAAAAGTGCTTTAAAAATCTTTAGCGGGAGTTTAAATGGCGGATGTTGTACAGGTACAACAGGTGAACTGGACGGTGTAGTAAAATAAACCGAAGAACAAAACAAAGCGATAATGCGGCAAAACTAGTCTAGTAAAACAGAAATAGTGCACTTCATGCTCGTGAGGTGAAGAACAACCTAAGAAACGAATGTCAAGTAAATGCATGATCAGCTCATTGAAAAGAATTTCGAAGTCCGTTTTTCAAGAAAGTTCTCGTTAGAAACCAAAGCAAAATACATGACATCCACATTTATAGAGGATTAGTTTCCTATTTGGTGAAAAGAGCAGTTTATTTTGAAATAATGTTTGTCCGTGTTTTCACGTTATCCTTCTACAATAATTTCAGTGACGCATTTCAATTTATTTGTCCTCAATTTCTACAACTTTCTACAATGACAGCCTACTGAATAAGAAAATAAGGGCGATATTGTCTGCTAAGTCAGTGGTGTTTAACTTAATAGTTTTCGCTAACTGCGTCGATTATCGTCGAGTAATGTGACACCTTTGCTAGTTAGATGCATGAGTCCTATGAAAGAGCAAATTATTAAGGATTTCCAGCGGGTGAGGTTTCTGTTTTAAACCAGGTGTATTTAAAGGAATCATAGTTTTTCCTGCATCGAGGACAGAGAACGAAAAACAAGAGTATATATGAGAGAAAGTCATAAATAAAGAGAAAACAAGTGCCCCAAACTGGATCATTTAGGTAGATAATCACTTGGTAAGCTATTTCCTCATCGACTTCGCATTAGTGAGACGAATAACCTTTACTTTTTCTATTGAATCTGTTTTCAGAAGTATCAAAATCTTATTTTGGATGCGTGCGATAAATTCTGGGATTAGATTCCGTTGACTAAATTACATTTTCAGCAACTTGCAATTAAATATTCAGCTAAAAGAAACATGCACCACACTGAACTAAAGAAATTGCCAGGAGAGGAAGAAGGTTGCACCAATAAAATACAGTGGTTTTCGCACAGGAATCATGCTATTTTCAGACTTTACTTATCGTATTTTACTTTTTTATTTATTGTATTCCACGGCGAATCTTAGGGCGCGTTTTTTTATACACAATTCTGGAATAAGAAGGTTGGTACGGAATGCTAGGAATAATTCGGATTGTCTGCATAAAAAAGGGCCCGTCGAGATGCGCGGTCCTGGCACGAGTAAACATTGCGTAACAAATATGTTGTTGTTGTCTTGGCACTTCTGGAACGAAGAAGTAAGGCATTTCCACCTGTTCTCGCAGTTTATTGCCGACGGAGAGTAGCCATTTTTCTTCACGTCGTCGGCAATCATTTGCCAAATTGCCTTTTTTCTTGTACGAAACATCACCGAAAAAAACCTCGTACTCTTGGTACATTGAAATTAGAAGCAATGTTTCATTGTGTCCAAAAGTGTAACCTGATTTTTTCTCCGGTAGAGACGTATTTGAATCCGCAGCGCTCATCTCGCCGTCCGCCATCTTGGATTTTCATTCGCAACATTCTGTTCATTCTGCCCCTGGGAGTAGAATGGATGGAATGGCGTTCTGTCCATTCCGGAATAGGAATGCGGAATAGAAAAACGCGCGCATTTTACATTCTCGCCATTCTCATTCCAGAATTGCGAATAAAAAACGCGCCCTTAGTATAACTTTTAAGTGAAGACAATAACAAGGCCAATTTTTAAATTACACAAGAAAACAACAGCCTGCAATTTCCAAAGAACGGTTGGAAAGCCGTTCAACATCTTTCTAATGATTTTATCTACAGGCAAAGCTCTAAAGAGCAGTAAAATATTGCTCAACCAAGGTTCTCAAATGTGTGTACGCTGAACAATATTAAAATGAATCACAAGGCAAATTTACAGTTCTTTTCAAGGCTATACTACCGGCTTATCTTCAAGTGTATTAACTTTTTTCCTTAAAAGCGTACCTATACTACAACGATTACATTCTACGGTGAATCTGTAAGCATAACGTCTACTATGTAAAGACAATAACGAGTAGAATTTTCAAAATAACAAGAAAACGACTTTACAGGCAAAGAAAGGCTAGAGGCCCGTTCAACATCTTTCTTATATGTTTATATTCATGGAAGCTAAACAAAACAAAGCGCTGCAAGCCCGTATAAAAAGGTAAAGTAATTAACAAATACATTCTTTTCTGTGCGTTTGTACTCCGACAACGCACAGATGACGTCACACCGTGGTGCCTATCTTAAGGTTTACTCATTTATTTATTATTATTTTTATTATTATTATTATTATTATTATTGTTACTATTATTATTATTATTATTATTATTATTATTATTACTTGTACTTTAATTTTTAAATTTCACATTCCTAAAAGTATTGTTTTAATCATTGTAAGTTTTGCATTTCATGGTTTTTTACCGTCATGCGTTTTATACGTGAGCCCCTGGCTCGGATATGCGGGGCAACCCCATCCCACGCACTGACGTTAATAAATGGATTGCTGTTGTTGTTGTTGTTGTTGTTGTTGTTGTTGTTGTGCCGGAGAACAACGAAGTACGCTACAAGCCGCAGGCGAGTGGCGCAACGGATGTCGTTACCCTGTTTTGACGTCCTCTGTATGTTATCAGAGTACACACGCAGAGCCACATGGGATGAATTTCTTTTATACACTTTTTAGATATCGGTTTTCCCGCACAACATTATAAATGTTTTCAAAAATCTTCGTAACTGATGATTTGCGCAAGCAGAATGTTGCGGTTCATTACGTAATTTCTTGCGTCTATACTCTCCCTTAGACCGATCAAAACGCGTGTTTTACTCTGTCTATTGTATAAGCACTAATATCTAATGGCGGTTAAGCTTATACTGACATAACTTGGGCATAATTTAACCATCGTTAGAACATTTTATTGAGTATCCAAGCAAGCATCCAAGAAAAATGATGTTCTCCAAACAGATCTGTGACGAACCAGGTTTTGTAGACAGAAACGAGACCACTTCAAGCGTCCAAGTGCAGCTTGAATGTTCTGAGTAAGCTCATATTTGTTGGTTTTACAATATCCAGAATACCTCGTAGAAACCACTATCCGACAATTTGTCGAGGCGAAAGTTGTAACGGGGAATGCGTGTCCTCAACAGCAACAGGCCCCTAGTCAGCAGGAAGTTCCTATTAGAGTCGTTTTGCCGTACAAGGACCAAAAGGCAGCCAACTCAGTACGCAGACAACTAAGTGATCTCAGCCGAACGATAAACACCGAGATCCGTCCTGTTTACACCAGCAGAAAGATCAAAGACATAATTAAAGTGAAGGAACAGAAGCCGCCCATCGTAAACCAACAAAGCGCTGTGTATTATTTTAAATGTGATCTGTGCGATGCAGATTATGTCGGCTATTCGTGTCGGCACTTACACCAGCGCATCGAAGAACACAAAGGATCGGCTATCGGACGTCACATTAAAGAACAACATGGAAAGGAGCCAGATAACATCGAGAAGAATTTTAAGATTTTAAGGAAGTGCCAGAGCAAGCTTGACTGTTTAATTTTTGAGATGCTTTTTATTAGACTTCTCAAGCCAAAGCTCAACAAACAGGGCGACTCGCTCCGCGCAAAATTATTTGTTTAGTTATTTTTAGGTATTTTTAGGTATTTTAATGTTCTTATTCCCGTCGCCTTATACGCTTTTAATTATATCTTTTACAGCTATGCATGCCATTTGCACAAAGTTATTTTTTAGCCACTTTTAGCCTTTTATTCTTATTGTCTATTGTTTGTATGTACATATTTTAGCGCTTTTACTATATTTACACATGTAATTTTATTCTAACACCGAACTTGAAAATGACCGTTGAACGGTCGAAACGTCGTTCGTTACTTACGTTAACTTTTATTGCAAAAAAAAAAAAAAGTAAAAGAAGTTGGAAATCTCAGGGGCCAAACACAAGCCTGGAAAAAATGGGACTGTTGGCTCCGCGGTTAAGCAACATGCCGAAATCACCGGCCACGATATACACCCTAATTATGCGAACGTTCTGGAAACAGGCGTGAATAACAAGAACAGCAGGTTATTTCTAGAATCATTGCACTCATTCCTGGACAAAAACTCTGTCAATGAAAGAGCACCCTTCCCAAGGGTTTATGCGTCACTGGTTCCCTCCCTAGGGGACAGCGAACAATAATGTCTTGCATATTTGCATTCTGTTACCGCTTGCAGAGTCAACTCTGAAGAAGACCGCAGAAGGCGGTCGAAAATTTAGTTGTTTTTTAAATTTTAGATCTGGAGGAAAGTTGTTCAGTGGAATCTTTTGTCAGATTGAAAAAATGACTTTTTCAACATAACTTAAGGTCTACCGAATAACGTTTTGCCGTATACCGTCAGAGAAGTTGAAGAACCTATGGAGCTTTCCAAAAATGCAAAGAAAGGGTAGGTCACCGACTAAGTTTTTAGATAATTGACAAAAACTGATATTTGGAGGTTTTTTTGTGGATCTTTAGTGTTGCCATGGTAACAGCTTGACATCACAACCAACCTTAAAGTATTGCCCGACAAAAGAGTTGTCAAGATATTCATAGTTTACCCACATGGTCAGAAATATTTCTTTCTAATCTTTCTCGTTTCAAAAGGATTATAACAATATTAAAAAACCCTTTCTAGCCACCTTAAACGGCTGTTTATTGATCGCAGTTGCGTCGACTAAAAAGGCAGTTGTTTTCTGGGGAAATGTGTTCGGACCGCCGCGAAAACCATAATTGTGGACAGAAAAAAAAACAGAAGGCACTAGCTCTGCTATATTTCGGATCGGGACTGCCGCGAAATACTGCGAACTCAAGCGTTGTGCCGACCCAGTTTGTAGCACGGAACCGACAACAAAGATGAAGTCTTAGTAACTTGACCTTTTTGCTTCTCTAAAAAGACAACTGAGTACTCTGTTGATTTATTTCTTTCCATTTATAGTTATTTGATATTTTTTCTCAAGTTCTAAACTTCACTTTTGTCGAACTGAATCGTTTTGCTAAAGAAGCTAAGCTTTTATAAAAACCTCTTTTTTAAAAGTGACGGTGGTCATGCGATTTCCCCCCAAGAAAAACGCCAGTTGCCCAAAAGCACCGCGCGATTTCCCGCCAAGAAAAGACGGCATTCTCCATCCTCCGTCGGGTTGTCTTGGAACTCCCCTCCCCCTCCCCCGGAGTCTGTACGGACGGGCGTACGCTGACGTCACATTTACCAAATTTGCTTAGGATAATACGAACACTGACTTATTTGAAGGGCTGAGCAGCTGAAATCATCTTTCTAGTTACAAACAAAACTAAATTTGCCCAGAGTATGCCTGGGTATACGAACTAAATAGATTTCTTTTGCAATGAAGTAAACCTTAATTAACAGCATCTAAACACACGCTTACTTTAAAGCAGCGATGTTTTTGATTAGGCATCTTTTCCCAACACTAATAGTATTCTTAAGTTAATACCCCAACATCCAAAATCTACGCTTACAGTAAGTTGTTTCCTCAAACATTTCACTGTGTTAACTGAGATAAAAAAAGTTCAACTTTTTATCATGCAAGTGAAATGTAATCTAGAACTCCGTAAGCGTTGGGAAAACGAATCGCTTCTTATTTGAGGAGAATAAAAAAAATTATTTTGCGTATACTAAGATGTCATCTCAGGAATACCCCGGTAAAATCTTGAAATAAGATTCACGGTCTAAAATTTTCAGCAACTTGCAATTAAATATTACGAAAAAACACAACAAACCTTGCTGGCTTACGCCAAGATTTCTTAAAGGGCCTTAAAATTGTATGAAAAAATCAGGAATCGTGAATCGTGAGATGAATTTCAGGAGGATCCAATAAAACAACGGATTGCTCGCTGCAAAGCTGGTTGAAAAAACGACCCGGTTTGTTTTTAAATTATGCTGGCAAAAATCACTTATTTTAAAAGCCGATGTTTCTAAGGAGCATAGAGGAGAAAATGGTGATGGAACAGTAAAAGCACAGAGTTGAAGAAAAAGTGAAAAATTATTAACTTTTTTCCTTCCTTGAAACTGTCAAGAAGAAATACGGGGTTTAGCAATGAAACACAGTGCTTGTCGTAAAAGAATTACGTTGCTACTTTATTTATTTTATGACACGACGAGTTTTCAACATGACAAGAAAAAATGACAGCCAAATTCTAAAACGGTTGGAAAATCCGCTTAACAAATTTTGTATGTGTTTTTGAATAGGCAGAGTTCTAAAGAGCAGTTGAAATCCGCTCAGTAAAGTCTTTCGATTTAATTGCACTGGTTGATGTTAAACGGCATTACTAACAGGTTTTACTATTTATTTACAAGTTTCTGATTTGTACACTGGCTTTATTCCTTGAAGGTGAACTGTTTTCTCGTTTTCATAATTCTCTTATTCCGGCTGAATGTGACGTTCAACTGCAATGTTATCTTAAGATCGTTTATTCAGGTTAGAGGAAGAATAGCGAATAATAAACAAATATAGTTGCCTTTTCGCTAATTATGCTTTACGCGGATGGGAGTTCTTTCTGACCTTTCGCCAGTCTGTTTTAGGATACGAGCTTTCAATTTACTCAATCCTACACTGCGTTAAAACACTTCAGGAGTCTTTTAAGTCCCTGACGATAACTTCCACTGAAAGCAAAACAGATGCAAGGATTGATGGCACAATTCGAGCCAGCCATAAAGTAAGTGATAGACAAATAGAGCAAAATGTCAGAAGGCAATCCACCGTCACATTCAAAGAGAAATAGTAAGCTGATAATACTATAGGGTACCCAACACAATACAAAGCCTACCACGATAGCAATGGCCAACTTTAACACATTTCTGTTTCTTTTCGCGCGTTGTTGCTCAGCGTTGTTTGATTGCTCGCCTGGAATCTTTTGTGTCTTGAGCTTGATAACGATAATAGAGTAAAGTAGGGTTAAGAAGGCGATGGGGACATAAAAAAATACAACATGTAAGGCTAAAGAGTAATTAGCGCGGGATGAGGACTCTCCAAAGGCTTCATTCCATCGATTCTCGCACGCCAGTCCACCTGGCTTTTCTACAAGTTTCCTGACGAATAAATATGGCAAGAAGACGGCCATTGCAACTATCCACGTAGCAGCAATAAATAAAGGACACAGCTTTGAACTGATGAGTGGGGAACGGAGGGGAAATACCACAGCTCCAAATCGGTCCACTGCTATCAAAACCAGGCTCTGAATAGACACTGCAGAGGACATATCTGCTAAGAAGGGTACTAGCTTGCACAAGGCCTGACCAAGAGGACCACTGATAAGCCAGGAGTTCATGTACAGCGCTGTTAGTCTCCACGGAAGGAAGAATATTGGAAAGAGCAGGTCGGACATGGCCATGTTGACTATGAAGTAATTGATCGGTTTTCTTAGTGTTTGCGTCTTATAAACTATTATTCCTATAAGAGAATTTCCCACCAGCGAAACAGCAAGGAACAGGCAATAAGCAAAGGTTTTTCCAGTTTTATGTTCTGTAGGATGTAGCGGGCTGGAGCAGTCCGACGCATTTATCGTTGTGTTCATGTTTGCTGACTTCGATAGTTCTGTTGTTTCGATTTCTCACTGGCCTCTTAAGAGCAATTAGTTCTCTATTTATGTTAAAGGAGAAATATACCTCTGGCTTACGATTCGTGATTTCCAAAAACTTGAATTGAAATGAATAACCAATTAGGCTAAACGCCTCCTCGATTGTCAATCTGTTTTCTTTTTTGTAGCCTTTAATGGATGTCAAACTTCAACAGCTGTTACCTTATTGTATTTGCATGTAAGGACTGAAGTGGTTTGAAATTCTGCACGGTTTGGATATTTGACAATCGTGAGAATTTCTTCAATGCTGATACTCTTTCAGGAACGTATTTTTTGCGGCCCAACTCGCTTTTTTCGTAGCTTGTTTGTGCCAACCTGTCTATAGGTAGTACTCTATGTCAATTTTAATGAAGATAGTTTTAACAGTTTTTCCTGCGAATTCTAAACCCCGCGAGTCAAAAACGCATTAGGGTGCAATAGAAAATAGAAAGAAAATGAAGTACTCGTTTTCTTTTCAGTAAATGTGTATTTAAGTATAAACACACCACTGAGGCCGCTTGTTGAGTATCGAACTCAGCTCCCCAAAAGAATGAGAGCTGGTAAACGAAACTATTGCTCATGAATTTTTGGACACTGAGGGTCGATTCTTAGGCAGAAGAAACAACCCAAAAAAACTTAGCATTCGGTTTAATCGTGCAGTTACTATCCAGATTTGAATGAATAAATTGAAATCTGTGATTCAGGGTCTGCTTACCTCTCTGTTAATCTGTTGAGCATTCATCTTTTATCGCGTGATGCCATTTTTTCGTCACGCCGGGACAATTTTTAAGTTTGAATTTCTGGGGTGAGTTTCATAAAATTAACGACCGGTGTAACTGCTAACGTCAGACGTTAAAATAGTGACTTTGGCTGGAGTGAACGTCTGTCGTTAGAAGTTACGCCGGACGCTAATTACGTTTTTGTGCAACTCGCCCCTGGAATGTGCTCCCTATATAGGAGCAGTTTCATTATAAAGGGGTTCTGTTCCACACATTTTATTGTAAATATGGCCTGCCTGAAGAACATGGCTCCTTATACTTTAGGAAGGACTTCGTTATAAAGGAGCTCATTATATCGGGTTCCACTGAAATTGGGTTTAAAAAATAAACGTGATCACCCTTCTTATAACAGGTTGTGGCAGAAACCACGGTGATGAAGAAGACGTTAGAGGGATTTAATTTTTTTCCTCACTGGAACTAGGGGATAAGTACGATGCTTGTCTTCGGAAAATTGCTACTATACACTTAATAATTTCCTTCTTCTGAGATTTCTAGCTTCCTTTTTTGTGGAGCATAACTGCAAAGTGAAGACTTTGACAATAACAACGACTGTACATGGACATTCCCAAGAACTGATGAATTCCCGTTGGAGAGCTGATCGTTTTCATACGCCTTATGTTCAGGCAGACTTCTATAAAAACAATTTCAACCAATTAGGAAAGTTGTTCCTGAAATGTACATAGACCGAAAGATATTACACTCTATATTTACATTAGATATTTGTAATTTTTTTCCGAGGTAATATTATTTACTTATCTACGAGTATCTCAGTATTTGAAGTTTTCACATTTCATTGGTTTATTCGCATAAGAGAGAGGATACAACGGAACCCAGTTCATACAACCACTGACAGATCACCAAAATTTGGTCCCCATGGGTATTCCCTATAGTCGGCCATAGGGGGAGGCTCCACCCAGAAGGGGTGACTTTTGTTGCGCTTCCGATATACGAAAGGGTAGGAAAAACTGTTGTTTTGGTATTTTGACCCTTCAAGCCCCAATAGCGACGAGCGTCTAATTTTTCCTTACACTATTATTACTTGATCAAACATACAGGTCATGACAATAAAAGAAATGATCACCAATGATCAAATGTCTTGATTTTTGATCAAATTCTTCCAGCTAGTACCATAAAAAAATATATTAAGAAGAATAGTGAGGAGAATAGGGACGTTAACATTGGGGTTTACTGGGTTAAAGGGTTGCAAATACACCTTAAACTAAAATGAATAGCAGCGAAATCTGAGTACTAAAAAGGTTGCAGCATTTTGGCAGAAGTTACGGAAAAAGTATTCGAAAGTTTGGAGCATTTCAGTGAGTCAAAGCTCACAATGAACTATTTATTTTAGCATATTTTTGAGGCACGAAAAGTTCAATTTTTGCTCTAGTCACATGCAAGGGGTACCGTTTTGATCAAAATTAGTATATTAGAAGATAAGGGTTTCACTACCCCTCCATTTCCCAGGATTTGATCGTATTAACGGGGAAGGGCCAAGCTATGATGGTACGCAAAAAGAATAATAATAATAATAATAATAATAATAATAAAAACTTTATTTAACGAGGGTGGCACGAAATAGTGCGAAGCACTAATAAACTTGTGGCCCCCCTAACTTACTAAGATATTTACAAAGAATTATCAAAAAAAATATTTACTGGAATAAAATGAGTTATATAAAAATCTAAAACCTACTATATAAATATAAATATATACATGTAATGAAAAACAAAAAGAAAGAAAAAAAATTAATTAATAAAAACTGAGATAAAAATTGAAATGAAAAAACTAAAAATGAATTGAAAAAACTAAAAATGAGGTAAAGAAACGAAGATAAAAGATAAAAAACGATAGTGGACGACTGCATCCCCTGTCTTAGCTTTCAAAAGCCTTTAAAAGCCCTTGAAACAATCTGAGAGAAAAGGAAACGATATTTGAGGTATTTTGCTTCATTTGGGCCGCCCCTGGTTCTTGGCAGCCCGAAACACAGGAATTCTAAAAATGCTATAACAACGACATTTTTACGTTACTTTTCAATTTCTTGTAGACATGTATTAAAGTTTGAGAATCATCTCAAAAAAGACTGAAGAGAAACAAGTTTATCCTCTCTTGAGAGAAACTAAGAATATTGGTTACGTTAGAAGGAAGATGAGCGATATAAAAAGCGCAAAACATTTCGACGACCTCATGACATCATTGTCAAGTTCAAATGTCCAAAGATGTTAAGATCTCACACATTTAAGTAATTGTTGATATTTTAAAATAAATACAAGTTCAAAGTTGCAGCTATTGTCCTTTAAAGTAAATAATTTCGCAAATATCCACAATTACTTTATACGCGTGAGATTTCAACACCTTTTGAGCATATGAAGTTGACAATGATGTCATATAGACATCGAAACGTTGTTCGCTTTCTCTATCGCTTATCTTCGAGTTGAAATGTCAGTCGAAATCGTTATTAATTAATCTCATACCTGTTTTATTTCTTGAACTGACTTTAACGGCTGCCATCAGTAGTCATTGCCGAACATTGTTCTTCTTGTTTCGTTTTCCTACTGTTCAACCCCTTTATTTCTGAATATTTGTTCATGCAAGCAAACCTTTTCTATCATATTAATGAAACAAAGAATTGACGGGGCCATAAAATGGCGGGATTCCACTATAGCTATTAATAAGAGAACACAGTTACTTCTTTTCTTAATGATAGTTTTTACTGATGGTAGTTCCTGGAACCACTCGCTCTTATTTTGTAATGTCTCAGGGGCAGTAGTCGCTGAGCAGTCGTTAAAAGAAGGAGAACTTAACAAACTGCAAAATAGGGAAATGACCTCGTTACAAAAGTCTACCGGAGACAAGCGAGGTTAAAAGGCTTTTTTCCGTCACCATCACATCCTTTGACCACGCTTTGTCCGCTAAGAGGACACACGAAAGAGCAGGATTCAGACTAGATCCCAATTATATTGAACTGTAATCACTCCAAGAACGATTTAGATAATCACAGTTACTACTATTAATTTCTGTCTAACCTTTTGTTTCTGCAGCCCAATCTTATCTGTAATCGTTCATTTATGATTAAAACATAAATGAACCGAAAAAATAGGGGTTTAGCCAATACATTTTTTCTCGTTCTTTGTCCTCTCAACCCAAAATTCTAATTGTTTCGACGATAGACATAATTTTTCACTGCTTGACTAGACACAAAGGACGGTTGTTTCGCCATTATTTTGTATAAATAAAGGAGATGTATTGCTAACGAGTCAGAAACTTTATAAAAAAATCTTTCAGCTACCTCTCCTAATGGGTGTTTAGTTTTTCCTGAACTGCGCATTTCACAACAAATTCGAGACAAATTTGGTTTATGAAGTATCTGTAGCTCCCCTTTTTGATTGAAATGACTGAAAACGGTAATCAAATCAAATGCCAACTGGAGGTCGTTTTGAGAAAATTAATCGTATTATAACTTTAGGGCTAGCCTGCGTGGAAGGAAATAGGAGACGTCTGCACGCAGGCTACTTTAGGGCCAGAGGCGGCGGAGCAGGGAGGGGCAGGGCTCCCCCCCAAAACGAAAATTTGGGGGGACACAGCCCCCCCCTCTCCACGTTTCAGTGCCGAAAATATCGTTAGCGCAGCATAAAATTGGTTTGGCAAAAGTCTCATGAACTTTTCACAAATCGTTTCATCAGGATCGCGCTTGGCGAAATAAACATGTTGTGAGACTTTTCTGGAACAATGCCTGCCTGCGTTCGAGAAGCCAATCAACTGCTGGATTTTTCCAATAAACTAGACAGAACCGGTTTGTATTTGACATTTCCTGTGGCATCGGCGACTTCAGAGCGTACATTTTCTGTCCTCCGACGTCTCAAGGGCTAGTAAGAAACACCATGAAGCAGGATCTTCTCAACAACTGCCTACCTATGCATTGTGACAAATCGATTACGGACACACTGGACACTGTTAAGATTGCAAAGAGGTTTGCTTGTGCCAACGACCTACGTAAAGGACATTTTGGAAAATTTGAAAGGGAGGTATACACTTGGCTTGGTGTACGATGATTGCCCCCCCCCCCCCTCCTCACGTTTCAAAACGCCCCGCCGCCTCTGAGGGCTGAAATTGGCTGGTAGGAAAGCTTTCCAGTTATAATTCGATGATAGTAGCTCAGTTTTGAGCTCACCAAGACCACTGAACGACAGTTTCAAGGACGAACTCTTGCACATTTACAGGGTTAGACTTAATTTAAAGTCAAATATGCAGAAAGACTACCAGGAAAGTGCTGGGTTCTAAAATAAAACAATACACAGAGGTGTGAACAGTTCATCTTCTCTCTGGTATTGTTACTATTTTACTTCAGATTGAGACTAACCCTCTTAAATGTGTCTTTTGTCTTTTGTCCAGTGGTCTATATGAATCGAAACTGGGTTATTGGGCCAGTACATCCAACCTCATTGCCAGGGTCTTTGAGTGGGACAATCCAAGAAAGGGGCGACTCAGCTGACGTCATCGTGGATTGGCCAACCTGAAGACCCTACCGAACGAATTTGTGATAACATTCAGACCATTCAGTTATTTTCCGCGACAAAAGGAGAATTGCTTTCAGAACAGGAGGAGTGGGAAATTGTACATTTTGATTAGGATGATAAAAGCAGCAACAACGCATTGGAAGCCAACCAGCCATGCAGAAAACATGTGCTGAAACACCATCCAAACGTCCTGACTCAGCAGATTCAAATAAATATTTGTTACACATCGAGGTCATTTTCCAGACCATAGCATATGTCATGTAAACTGTGAAAGTCAGGAAAAAATCTTCTGCCGAAGGCATGGAAAATTACAAAAAGATGTTTACTTTAAAATTAACTCGACTGGTATACCTGAATGGACG
This sequence comes from Siderastrea radians, assembly GCA_964017195.1. Lineage (NCBI taxonomy): Eukaryota > Metazoa > Cnidaria > Anthozoa > Scleractinia > Rhizangiidae > Siderastrea > Siderastrea radians. Next base: position 48,303,937 of record OZ024893.1, read on the forward strand.
AATGAAATTGTCCAAAATGGTAATGTATGGTAATCGATCGGTGATGCGTTCATTTCAGATTAGAGAAGGTTTTGGTTAATTTATCTACTGAAGGAAGAACATAAAAAATTTACAAACTTTCTTTATCAAACTTGATCATTTTGCCTCGAATCTTAGCCAAACTCTCACATTTTGCAAGAAAAATATCCTAAGTTCATCGCATGTCGGTTTTTAATACAAAACACAGCATATTGCTCATTGTTTACCCCATTTCCAAGATCGCGATTTTATTCTGAAAAGGTGTGTGAAGATTTGTTTCTGAAATGAGGGAAAACATGAAGGAGGACGGTTTGCTTTAAAATCATGTTTGCAACTGTTACTTCAGTAATAAATGTAAAGAAGATCCTCGCAGTTATTAACGCAACTTATGCAGTTGCGAAAAGAAAGCCTGAAAAATCAGGCTTGCCGGGATTCGAACCCTGACCTCTGCGATACCGGTGCAGCGCTCTAACCAATTGAGCTAACAAGCCAACTGGGAGCTGGTCATTAAATTGGTTCGTAATATACCCGGGAAAGATGAAGATGAGATTATGAATATATGAAATTCAGTCTTACAAAAAGCATTGGCACAAGCATGGAGAGTGTTAATTAACCCTTTCACTCCCGGTGTCAGTTATAGAGACATTTAGATGATTCTAACTTCTGAGTCTGTGGATGAAATCCCTAGGGTGTGACCATTCAAATGAAACCTTGTCAGCAGTACCGGCTTTCACATGGATTTTTACAAAATGATCTGAAATTTGGGATTCGTCTTGAATTTTGATTTCAGGCATTCTTGAGAGTGAAAGGGTTAAAGTCAATGGAGAGAAAAAGCGTGAGGTTTAGAACGAATTTGATTAGGATATTTTAAAAACTGTTCTGCTGGACAGAAGGGAGTGTTACTTTTGAAACGCCGTTTTATTGCTTTGTACTTAAGTTAGTTTATTGATCAGCCGCCTTATTGTTTAAGATCACGTTTTTTGGTTACTGTAATTGTTGCAAAATGTTTATATAATCTAGTCAAGTTATTTGCTCGGATACACGCTTACTTTAGGCATGCTTAAGCCCACTTTTAGTCAGTTGTTATCGAGAGATCGCGCTCTACACTACTGGAAAGTTCTAACGCTTCGCTACGCTATATTTCAAGTAGGAGCTTGACCAAAGTAAGTCGTTTTCCAGTTATTTGTTATGTTATTGACCTATAAGCCCTAATTAGTCGTTCTATTTAGTTGTAGTTAGTTTTATTTTAAAGTGATTTCAGAAGACTTTCTCAGTTAGTGTATTATGGCGTTACTTAAGGTATCTTTGGTGATTGCCTTTTTTAGTTCGAACCACAACCAAACCACACAAAATCGCTGTTACAAACGCATAACCACCGCTATGTATCGCTACCTGGCAATCGCATCGCCATCGTCGTACACCTTTTAGAAATCTTTAGCGACATGATTGGAATAAATACTGTTTGATTGAGTCCTGGCTAACTGAGTGTGTTAAGTTACTACACGTGGTTCTTGTGCCTTTGTTTACGTTCCTATTTATCTCCTATCGAATTTATGCTACTACACTATGCTACCTCGGCCTGTGACCCTCTGAAGGTCACGGGGTGAAGTTAAATACAACACTTGGCGTAAGCTGGTAGTTACCTTACGTAAACATAGATTTTCATCTACTGGGAATCTGAGTATAGCTTCTAAGTGAAGACAATAAAAATAAGGCTTCCAAGGTAACTAAAATGTCTGTTCAGGCATTAAGCATCTTTCTTATATCTGTTTTGTGTTCAGCCTCAGAGAGAGCTGCAATGAACGGTTGAAAAAAGTTTCACAAGAATTCTCGACATAATGCTTTTTATCTGTAAGTTTCTGGATTATCATTCCTTGAAAGTATCGTTCCCTCTTTCGAAGGTACTTTTCCCTAAGAATCAAGGTATTTACCGCTAAACTTCATATTTTTAATGTGAAGTTAAGCAGTCATCTTTAAAGCTTTTTAATCATGTAAGATTAAAAAATAAATGAACATTGTTACTTTTTAATGCTGATAATTTTGTCAGGGATGGGAGTTCCACGAACTGATCGCTAAGTTATTTTACGATGAATAAGTTTTCAAAAATTACTCCTGCACTGCGCTAAAACACTTCAGGATTCTCCTTACACCTTGGCGATAACTTTCGCTGAAAATAAAACAGATAGAAGGATTGATGGCACAATTTGACAAGGCCATGAACCACTGAAGCAATATCGTAGTAGAGAACGATGGCACATGGCAATCTGCTGTCCCATGGCAGGACAATTAGCAAGTTTATAACACTCCAGGGCACCCAACACGGTACAAACCCCAACACGATAGCAATGGCCATCTTTAGCACGCTTCTGTTTCTTTTGGCGCGTTGTTGTTCAGCATTGGCCAATGGCTAGCCTGGAAGCTTTTGTGTCTTGAGCTTGATGAGGATGATAGAGTAAAGTATGGTTAGCAAGGCGACAGGAATAAAATTGAATACAAGACATAGAGCTATATAGTAATTCTCAATGGATGAGGCTTCTCCAAAGGCTTCATTCCACTGCAGCTCACATGAAAATTCCCCATCAGCATATTCAACAAGTTTGTAGGCGACGAAGTATGGCGAAATAACAGCCATCGCGATGATCCACGATGCAAAGGTGAAGAAGGTGGGGAACAGAGAGGAAAAACGACAGCTCCAAATCGGTCCACTGCTATCAGAACCAGGCTCTGAATAGACACAACAGATGAGATATCGGCTAACGGGGCCAGCTTACACAAGGCCTGTCCAAGAGAACCACTTGTAAGCCAGGAGTTCACGTACAACTGTGCTAATTCCCAAGGGCAAATTAAAATCGAAAACAACAGGTCGGACATGGCCATGTTGACGATGAAAAAGTTAATAGGTTTCCTTAATGTTTGAGATCTGTAAACAATAACTGCGATGAAAGAATTGCCAATGAGCGAGACAAAGAAAAGTATTGTGTAAGCAAAGGTTTTCCCAACAATTTGTGCTGTAGGCTCCAGTGGGCTGGAGCAACGCGATCCATTCACTGTTGCATTCATGTTTACCGACTTTCTGATAATTATATTATTTCTGTTACAAATTAAAGGAATAGAAGAGGGAAAAACCTTTCAGTTTTGCATATTTAAATAATGAATTGGCCAATACCGCCCCTTGTGTGTTGTTCGTAAACCGTTTTATGTGACATATTGTTATTGGCGTTAATTTAAAAACTTATTATTTCATCGTACGCAGTAAAATTGTCTTGGTAACGTTGAATGTCTCTGAGGGACCATGCGTGCACTCTCGAAAGCATATATTCTTCCTGGACGACTTGTTAACCATTTACGCAAGCTCAAGAGCTTTAAGGTGGCTCCATATAGTTTTTCAGCGCGCGAGGAATGGGAACTAAATTGATACAAGCGCGCGCGTGGGGAGCGCTACAGTCCAAGTCAGATGACATGTGCCAATCAACCTCCCAGGCGAACTTTTCCAAAGTCTGATTGAGGCATCTTTATGGCTTACCTTTTCAAAACCTGTCGAGCACATAGCAGTGAAATTATGAAAAGCCTTTAGTTTAATCGCTTTTGTAGCTGACAGTTGCAGTCCTACGATTGTTCTACGATTGTAGGACTGGATTGATTGCGATCTTTAAGTTCAAGCAACACAGAGAGGACTGAAAACGTTGCACGAATTATTACGCGCCTTCAAGAATTAAGCGTGAAGAACTTCTTTCCGTTCCCAACTTGAAATATCAGTGCTGTCCAGGTCAGCTGTCGAGAATCTCTGAGATGAGAAGCTTACGTTTGTTTGGATCGAGCCAAAGTGTAAGTAATTTTTTCGAAAAGTGCTATAGTTTTTGTCTTTCTAACAAGCCGTCTATTTTTTGTCGGGTAAGTTGTCTATACGGCCGTTCTCATACGGTTTCAGCAAAATACAGCTGACTTGTGAATTTTATTGAGCAATGAGACGATTACACACTTGTAACGAGGTAACAGTTGTCATTGAATTTTGATAGAAGTTGAAACTCAAAAGGACACTTATATTTCAGTGTCTATTTATCAGTCACCAGTGTAGGTTTTGATCTAAGTTTCACTTGTGTTGACAATGTGCGACTTCAAAAACTTCGGTGGTCTAAAATAAAATTGAAAATTGAAAAAAGTTCAATTGTACCTAAGCTCAAATACAATTTTTATTTTTACGAAAAATTATGCCTAGAATGACGGCATTCAGTGAACGAATAAAGGATGAGTATCGAGTTGACCGCCGGTTCTAAAACAGTCGGCGTTTCGCAGGCGTTCTGTTGACTTGTTGAACCTTGCAGAAAAATAATGTAGTCTTTTTCAAAACGTATAATTTCTTGTGGACATTTTTGTTCCCTTTCTCCAACGTCTGCCTTTAAATATAAATTGAAAGCTTATTTATATACTTTTTGCTATTCCATGCAGCTATCAAACACGCAAGTCTCGGCAGACAAAATATTGAGCTTACAACATAAAAAGAACGAGCTTCCCTGCTTTTCTCGGGTAGCATACCAAAAGTGCTCTAAGAGCAAAAATGACCGCTTTAGTTTTTTTCTTGAAGAACGGTTGTAATCAGTTAATCGTAAAAATGAAACTGAAAGTGGTTTAATAAATCCGCGTTCTGGAAACTTTAAAGGAAATTTTTGGCTGCTGGCAATAAAGTAGCGGCTTCGTTCGAGTTTTTATATCGCGAATCGGTATAAATTTGCTTCTTTTTTGTTTGTTTGTTCGTTTCTTTCTTTATTTTTGCGAATTTTTTGGTCACATGGATCCTTTACAGTAAAAGAAAGCAGTTGTCCAGAAAAATGTTGTTCTTTGGAAAGAAAAGCTTTAGAAAAGCTTTTCTACCGCTTACCCGCGTGCTGTCCACGTTCGTCCACGCAAAAGGAATCATGAGCATGCGCAACCCCGTAACTTGAAGAATTTTTATTTTGGTAACGTGAAGAAAAAAGGTGGGTTTTGAGGCATTTTCAAACGCTAATTGCGCGTGTTCCACTCGGTGAAATTTTTTTAAAATTGGAACATATGTAGGATTTTTTGTGTTTTTCAGTCATACTAATGTAAGAGTAATTTTTTGTACATGCACTTCTGCATTAATCGTCGAAAACGGAAATTTACTTTTCTGACAAAACTTTCGTACAAAATTTCTCACAGCTTTGCCAGCTGACGTGAAGAAACTGGGTAAGCTTAAAATATGAACCAAACAACTATATCAGTGGTTGCCATGGAAACAGGCCAGGCCCAGAAATTGTGACTTTTTTGAAAAGTAAAAAGGCTAGGCTAGTTGCTTTTGTAGCTTTTTCCTAGTGAAATGTAAATCAATGTCCTGAAAATCATCAAAAAAGTTATGTATATTTGTCTGTTGAAACTGATGAGAAACTGTATGGAGCCACCTTAACTGAGAACTAGTTAGCAAAAACGTATCCCAATTATTCTTTACAGTGCGCATGTCCATCTTAAGAGTTTTAAGTTCAAGTTCAATTTCAATTCAAGGTCAAGTTCAAGTTTACACAGCACATGCTCAAAAAATGAACACTACCAGAAATAGAAAATTAAAGAAAGAATAGAAAATTCGGCCTCGCACCCAGGGCTATGTCTTTTCATCTCTTGGGAGAAAGAGAGACAGGGGCCTGGGAATGAAGTTGACAAAATTTTGATTCTTTTTCACATTAATGGTGAAACCACACAGAAAAAAAATTGCCTTCAGAAATTGTTTGCAGAAAATTCCTTGTAGATTTTATAAATACACTCACTGAGAAACATTAGAGACCTTAAGAAATGACAACGTTAACGTTCCAGCGTGCATTTCGATTCAGACGGCAACCGGGGGTCTTAAGCAATTGACCACTTCCACATTCCCAGAATACACTTTGTTCCCCCACCCCGAAATTTTACATATTAAACTATTCAATTTTTTCTTGGAAAAATGCACGTTCCCAAGAGAAATTGAAAACAATAGTTTATGCAAAATTTGGGGGAAAACAAAGTGTACTACAGAAATGTGGAAGTGGTCAATTGCACTCCTTGTCATGCATGTGAGAAAGTTTGCTTTGACGTCTGTGTCTTGCCCTGACAAAGTCGAAACGCGTCCATCAGAGACTGACAAAGGACTTCTGGTAGTTGCTCGTGACTTCCAGTACGGAACTATGTTACTCACCATCACTTATAGAGAAAGCTTATTTTGATGTCTGTGTCATTCTCGTAGCTGGAGTCCTCAGACTTCTTGGTGAGCAGTTAGTCGCCGGGAAAGATGTCGGTGTAAGATTGCAATGCAAGCACAAGTGTCAAAAGAATAGCTTTCCTATTTGCGACCAGGAAGCAGAAGCGCAACAAGAAAGGAACGCCAGACTTCCAGTTGCAGTCCTTGACGTCAGGGACGTCAACGCTGAAAAAAATAATAATTAGTAATAATAATAATAATAATAATAATAATAATAATAATAATAATAATAATAATAATAATAATAAATCGGGATGTTACGCGCGCTGAAAGTCATAAACCGTATCCTATATGGAAAAAGAAACATTATTTGGGGTTCATTTCATAAAAGAAATAGAAAACATTTTCTAGCTTTCATAGCGTTTATGGTAACAAATTAGTGAAAGGTTGGTGGTAGCCGTGGAAAACTAACCAGTTAGCTCGATTACCGCAGATTTTCTCGTTTCATTCGATTCGTGTTCTACTTGCCGAATTCACACTACAGACAGAAAACCATCTTATGCAGCCAAGAACTTAGGTGTTCTCTCTTACCTCTGTCATTGGTCCGCGAGAGGTCTGAGGTGGGGACTAGTGTCTGCGCGAACCCTGGGGCACAAGCGGCCGCGCAGAGCGTAGAAGTATAATGAATCCAGGCCTAAACGAGCCGCAAAAATAAGAGAGTAAGCCACGTTTTGCTGCATCTTGCAGTCGGGAAACTTCGGGACGCCCAACGAGAAAATTTAAGCAAAGTAATTGAAACGTTGTTTTTTGCTTTCTCAAATTGTTCCAGGCTTTTTAAAGATACTTCTGTTAGCTAAACCAGGTTGAGCTTTTTGTATTCTTAAGTTAAAACATTTAACACATTTAAGGCTAAGAAACTTTGAAAGAACGGAATCTGATCCCCTGAAATTCCCTAATTATTTCGCACTCTAAAAGGCATATTTGTCTCTCCAAAAGAAATATATTCTTCCGTGTTTGTCAGTGTTATTTCGCCAAAAATCTCCATTTGTTCATCAAAGTTTTAAAAATCCGAATATCTCGGACGATTTAGGCCTTCTGAACAGATATTGCGCCGGAAAGAAACCTCTGGTTGCCCTTAGAAACTCGTCTCAAAACGGAAAACTCGTCTAATATTAATCCAGTGAATGACACGGTTTTGTCTCAAATTTATCCGCCCGTTTTCCCGTCTAAACCAACGGAATACTGAACTCGTCTTAGCCGGAGAACCGTCCTTAATTCACATTAGACGAGACGGTGACAGGCTTCTACACGCAGACTCGTTTAGCTGTTTTTGCATCTCAAATTATATTTTTTTAGTCATGGTTTCTTAAAAGACAATTTTACAGCCCTTAAAGTTATTTTAAGACGGCATTCAGTTTCAGGTTCTCTTCTTCTAATATGAATGCGACCGATATCTCTTTAGGAACACGGAAAAAGTTTTCTTTTTAATAAACATCAGTTGCTGTAAATCATCAGGATATTTGTTAGCGCAGTAAAAGACGACGTTAAGCAAGGTAAGTCAAGACAAATAACTTGCAGGAAAATGACGAGGAGTTCCCTTTTGTTTGCTAACATTTTCCCCAGACTTTCCTCAATTTTTTCGTCAGTTCTGTAAAAGGTAACACGTTTTGGAAAAATAATTTTGAATAAGTCAAAATCTATTCATTAATCAAAATCTATATTCGCTTTTATACGGGTACCTGCCAAAGGCACTTGCATTAATTTATTACATACAGTCCAGTTTATTTTCTACTAAAGAATAATAACATTGAATCATTTAATAACTGTCGAACCCAAATATTCAAGAACGTTTTTTACTTTTTCTTTTTTTACTGAACATTACTAAAAAGTCAATATGAAATCTCCGCGTATTTGCGTAAGGCAGGTTGTTTCTTTCATATTCAAATATGTGCCAAGGTATAAATACAGAATTGTCAAAAACACGATTAGCCCCAACCCCCAAACAGGTGGAAACTGAAATAATTGCTCTGTTTTACGAGAGAGCAGTCATCGAGGGAAACTTGAAACCTACAATCCAAAACAAAGTTTTAAAAATTTGGCCATTTCGCTTCATCCCCGAACGAACTTCTATGAACAGTATCGAAAGGTACGCCAAACAGCGATTGGGGTTCAGCTCTGTTGTAAGATCTTTGAGAGTTTTTATCATCCGCCTTTTTGCTGTATTTGGTTGTCTTCAAACTGTAAATATTACGGCAGGAACCAGGGTAAAAGAAACTGACCTGAAGGAAGTGTTCGATCACTCAAAGGAGGAAAGAAGCGAAAGTTAGTTCATCACGTTGTAACAAGGATTTGAGCCATTAGAGGGTAATTAGTCGAAGCTTCAGGAAAAGACTTCAAAGATCATGTTTTGAGTGTATGAACCTGGAGAAACGAGCTGCAGTTATTGAGTCCGGCGTAGGAAGTTCAGTTGTGAGATCACAAAACGGCCAGGCTTTATCGGCAAACACTGTGTGTTCGCTTCATTTTTTCTCAGGTGAACGACGTTGCAATTTTATTCCACGAAAAAATCGTACTTAATGTAATCTTTGCCTGTCATGGATATGACATTTAATAACTCGCAAACCTCTTACAATAGTAAACATTGCGACAACTCCATTATTACAGCCGTTTGTTTGTTTGTGATATCCATCGTTGCCTTTGGCGGGAATTTGCTCGTGTTGGTCGCCATCACCATAAACCGAAACCTTCGTTCTGTATCAGACCTCTTCGTGGCAAATTTAGCCGTGGCGGACTTGTGCCAAGCTGTTGTGGCGGTTCCCCTTCGTGTAACAGTTCTTCTCTCGGCAAGCCAGATACCGCTAATTCCTTGCCACATGGTCGTTGTGTTTACAGTTCTCTTTGGTGGCGCTTCGAATGTGAACATTCTACTTGTGAGCATCGACCGATTTATAGCCATAAAATGGCCGTTTAAATACAACGTCTGGGCCACGGTGAAGCTGTTCACGGTCACTCTTGTCCTGAGTTGGTTTTCTTTGCTTCTCTTTGCTATTTTACCCCTGGTGGGGTGGGGTAGAGCCGAAAATGTCACCTTCTCACCGTCCTGTCGTTTCACCATGACTCTGGAGAGAGACTATGTCGTCACGGGTTATATTCTTATTCACGGAATCCCGTTAACAACTATAATAATTCTCTACCTCTTCATTCTTAAAGCTACTTTCCGACATTCACGTGCAATCGCCGCCCAGGAATTTAGCTTAAGAACAAATAATTCACTAATTAACGAACACTCCATCACTAACGAAGACATGAGCACAAACGGCGAACAACAACAGCAAAGAAATGGCGGTATACGCAGTTCGCCTATGCGTGCACGTAACTTCAGCAGGCGCGGCAAAGGTGTACGTATGGTAGCTGTATTGGTGGGCGTGTTTATTATTCTCGTGCTGCCAATCATTGTGATTGACGTGGTAGAGCTCTGGCAAGAGCCTTTCGCTCCACCAGCAGTGGTTAGTGTCGCAATTTGTTTGATTTACGCCAATTCGGGGGTAAATGTCTTCATATACGCTGGGTGGAACTCTGAATACCGCAGAACGTTTCGTCTTGTTTTAGTTTCCCTTTGGAAGTTTATGACAAGACCTTGTTCGTAACAACAACAAGCTTTACTTGTATAACTATAAATCGTTACCAGGAGCCCATTAATGGGCTCCTGTCATTACAGTCAACAAACGTAATCAAAAATACAATGGAAAAAGAGGAAAAAATAAATCCGGCTTATTACCAAATTAAACTAGGTTAATATCAAATTATTTCGCAAATTAAACAGAAGGAAATGAACTTTACCAACTGCATATTTATAAAATAATCACTGAAGTTCATCAACTCCATAAGTAATTCTGTTAACGGTAATTACTTAAACTTAGGGTGGAATTATTTGCAGCATACGCGTATAGCTGTCCGATTTGTTTGTTGGAATTTTTTGTTTTCAAGCTTAAAAACAAAAAATTCCAATGGCCAAATTCGACGGCTATACGCGTATGCTGCAAATGATCTGATGATGCCACCCTTAGATGTTCTATTATCAACTTACTTATCAACTTATACCTTAAAAAAAGTTATCTCTAATTGATGAATAAGTAGGACAATGAAAAGGAAAAATGAATTTCATCTCCAACGCCACTGAGACCGCAAAGAGTGAAAAGTCTTTCATAGGAAGAAATCCTGTCGTATCTACCGATTTCGATCTTTTAGCTTGTGATTACTTTAATATTCGCAGTTATACAGAAACTTTTTTATTTCTAACAGAGCAAGGCTACGTAAAACCAAAACCACAGTAATTACCCCAGCCAATCACAACAAACACAATTTACCCAATGAACCAATCAGAACTCGAAGGAAATTCACATAACCACGGCGTCACGCGCGGAAAAACGCGTGCGACAAAGACAGGGTTAGTTTTGGTTTTACTTTTCGTTCATTGAAAAAGTGGGAGCGCGTTTTTTAAACCAATCAAAGAGCTAGTAAAGCAAAACCAAAGCAAACGCGAGTTAACTACTTTCGACACTCAATCGAAAAACCACTCTCTTCTGAGATGGAAAACCGGCTCATACGGGAAAGCCCTTCTTGAATTGAAACGACAGCCTCCGTCCCAGGACGTTTCTTGTTCCACACGCTAGGGAAGAGGAGTTAACTTGGGTATCTACTTCATGTTAACTCAACATATAGTCTCCCTTCACATAGTTTCTAGGCTCCCTCCTACTTACTTGGCCAGCTCACTCTGGGTTCCACAGCGGTCAAACGTAAAACGCGCCCGCTGTTCCCGCCATAACTTTGCAGGGAAAAATACATAGATACGAAAAGTTTCACTTTAACCACAAAAACTGAAACTCGAGGTTCTTACGTTGAGCTATTTTGTTCAAAAATGAAGTTATTGTCATTCAAAACTTTTAAGGACGCGAAATTCGGTTTGTCGGGACATCGACATCGTTTTCATACGAACCTTATGTTTGAACTCGTCGGAAAAAAACGCAAATGACGTGCGTTTTTTTGCGTTTGACCGCGGTGAAAACCTCTTTACTATAGGCGTTTCTAAAGCGTGCGGCCATGCACAAACGTAGAATCTTATTTCGGCGGGAGATACGCCTTCGGGAGGGCTCGCAATTCCTTTAAAAGCAATGAGTCTATGACAAAACAAGTTGTTGTAGGTGTCCAGTCCTTCAATCGACCATTGTATCGCTGTGCGTATCTGTTTCAAAAACATTCCTTGGGAAAATGCCCCCGAATCCGGACACTGCTAAAATGCTCTTGGCCTGTCAAACCTTTCCCATAAACGCAAAATTCTGAATGTAAGCCTAGGTTACCCACTACAAAAACTTGCAATGAGATATTTCTGCACAAGGTAATATCGGGGTATCGATATTTTTCAAGACAGCTCAAACTTCTTCCAGGTTCACCTATAGTTCACATGCCCTCTCAAAAAGTCAGATGAAATTCCCAAGGTTTAAACTCTCGCTCATGTTTGCGTTCTGGCTTATAGAACCCTCGAACTCAAAATGAGATTTGAAGCAATGACATTTTGAAACTCTAACTTTTGCTTGACGACTAAAACTAACGTCTCTCATCGACTCACACATTGCCCTTTCAAAACTTTTCCATACTCGTTCTCGTGACGATGCAAGCGGTAACTGGTCACTTCGCCCACTGTAAGAAATTGATTCGCTAACTCCATGAGTCAAAACGTTTTACTTTTTGTTCCACCTGTTTATCTTCTGTTTCTCTATGTAGAAGTGGGCGAAAGGTTTGACAATCCTTACCTAGTTTGCACTGGACGAAGTGACTGGCAATCCTCAAGATGCATTCTCTATGCACAGAATTCTATTCAAACGTGCCACACCTATGGAGTAGCGAGGATTCTAACCTTGAATTCAGACGAACTACAAACGATGAACGACGATCTTTACAGCGTATGTAAGCAGAGAACAGCGGCTACCTTTGACATGCTATGTAAACAACTAAAAGACTGTTACAACTGTTAAACGGGTGATATTTCTGGTTCTTGAATGAAGAAGCGAAAAATAAACCTCAAAATGGTTTCGACCTTTACGATAGAATCAGACCATTTTGTTTGCAGGGCGTAAATAACAAAACAGTCGCTTTTTCGTTCATGAAAGACGTCTGAATATTTCCCGACCTTAGTTTGACGATAAATGCATTCACCGGCATCACGAAAATTCAAGTTCGGCCGTAAAGAAATTTAGACTTGAATCAGGCTTGGATACACAGCTTGTCTAAAGATGGCGTGAAGTGATCTGTGAATTTGATGGTTGTTTCAACTTCCTTCACAGCAGTTATCTAAGAAACAGCTCAATTTCATATCAGCTAAGTTGATAAAAGGCACACAGCGGTCAAACGTAAAAAACAACGTCACTTCCGGTTTTTCAGAGCCTTGAAGTTTCAATCAGTTCATACTTTTACGAGCGCAAAGTTAGTATGAAAACGATACATAAAATGTCTCGATAAACTAAATTTGGCGCCGATAAAACTTGTGGATGCCATTTACTTCATTCTGAACACATGCTCGAAGTAAAAAGCCTAAGTTTTCAGAAACGGCGTTAAGTTTTGCGGTTAAAGTGAAACTTTGGACATTTGTCTGTATTTTCCTTTGTAAAATTATGGTGGGAACTGCGCACGCGTCGTGCATTTGACCGATGTGTGGATAAAAGGTAGCTTGGCTAGCTTAAAAGCATCTAACGCAATCTCACAGTTTCAATACAGAAACTTGGAACTAACATACTAGAAACTTACCCCTTCATCATTTTGTTAGTTTAGAAACGCTTTTCAGCGAACCAAATAGTGGTGGAGAAAGAAAATATGTCCTCAAATGCAGAAATTGCTCGAGCTCCTTACGAAGGAAGAGTTTATGACGGGTTCAAAGAATGTTTGTGCAAATGGCTTAAAGGAGCTCTGTCACGGTTTGATCATCTTGAAAGATTTAGCCCAAACTTTTCAAGTTTGTCGTTTGCAATCCGTGTTAATATTCTCCATCATTAACCATCTTTGCTCCCTTTTATTTTGAGGTTTTTCTTCCAATTAATGACAGTTTTCAACGACCCAAAAAACATCTCAAATGATCGTGACGTGGCTCCTTTATGAGGCTATGGATTTACGTTACTTTACTATGAATAAAATGTTAACACATTGGTCTGGTTGCCGCGCACGAGCAGCACCGGAGGCAGGTCAGCGGACAACACCTCAAGCCAGCTCATGTACATCAGAGGAGTCGTGACATCAGTGACGGGGACTGGGATAGAGATCACTACCAGCCTGGTGTCTGGGGAACAGTTCTGTCTCACTAGCTCCCCTATGCGGATCGTCCTGAGGACCTTTTGGTCCTCAATCGGGCCGTCTCCCAGCTCCTCCTTGACAGGAAGACGCCTAAACGCATCGATGCTCTCTTTGGACGGCATCTTGTTGACTCCTTCCGTCTGCTCGACGCAGCTGGCGTCGATGCGGAATTTCTTCAGCAGGTTGGCCATCCGCAATCCTTGCGGGTTTAGCTCGTGCTTGGAGCGGATGTCAGCTGAGAAGAACCTGAGCTTGCAATGCTTCCAGGCACGATGAAGGGTCAAGAGATAAGGAATCAGAACTGTTAAGCCGCCATCGTCATAAAGCCACCATACGTCTATAGTTCCCGTCTGCTTCTCCTTCAACGCGATTTTTACATGCTGAGGTTTCGTGCCATCGTCGGAAGGCTCCGGGGACACCTCATCAGGGCTTGTGAGGTTTTCTTTCTCTTCCTTCATGGCTCCCGTAGACGGCGTGGAGGGCAGCTTGGGTTTAGAATATTCATCTTCATTCATAACGGAGTCGGAAGATGAATCCGCATAGTCATAGTTCTTATCGTCAACTTTCCCTGCGATGAATTCTTTCTTTTGTTCTTCGTTCATGCGAAGGATAACCAAGCCGTAACCGAGCTCGAAGACGTCGTTGATAACACCAAGGTAGTCAACTACTTCATTTATGTACCTCTTATCGGTCCAGTTATTCTTGAAGCCCATGACAACTGTGTTTGGACGCATCTTCCCTAGACCCGCGAGATGCATCATGGACTGCACGCCCACGCGAAGACTGTGAGCTGGAGAGAGAAAAAGTGAAAACAAGGACAAAACAATTAAATACCGAAGAGCAAAGGAATGATTCAAATTTGAACCAGTTTCTCTTACGCATAGGAAAAGGTTGTTTTCGTGTTATGTGAAGCTTAAAATGACTGTTTTTCGTGTGTAATCTGCCAAAAGGGCTGAGCCGTATTTTCCATATTTATTAACCATAAAAGAGAGCTCAAAAAGTCGCAAATTTGGATTTCATTTATCTCCCTTCTTAAACCTATTCCGTAATTTACCTCATGCGTTTATCAATAATCGTAGGTTAGAAAACTTGTAAGGCAGAAGGATCTCTCAACTTCAGTTAGTAACGAATGTGGATCGGACTGTCTTCTTTGTAGATCATAGACATCGTATTTTAACAGAAAATTATTAGCAATTTCAATAGAATGTCATTAGAATATTATCATTAACAATTTTCTTATATTATAATATTATTGGACACGCACTTATGTTTAATTACTTTAGTTACTTTAATTACTTTGTGTCACCAATTAGCACACATGCTAAAGTTTCTTGACACATTAATAAAGTTCATTATTATGATTATTATTATTATTATTTATTATTATTATTATTATTATTATTATTATTATTATCTTTTGTGTAGGACTTGTCTCTGCAACACTTTATTGTCACGTACAAGGTGGTTTAATTTTAATAAAATCCTCAAATGTGATATTCCAACCACTCAAATGAAAGTTACTGAACACTTTACTGAGCAATTTTCTGGTGGTACCGTTAATTGTGTAGGCTTGATATACAGCCGTATTGTGCGCTAGACTGCCATACAGTCGTTTTTCTCTTAAGACTCTCAAGAGAAGCGCGCGAAAGAAGAAAAGCGCTAACACACGAGGCAAACCTCACACGCCCGTCTCTCCCCAGTGTCGCTCGTCTATTTCACGCTCGTTACAGACCTTTTGCTCGGTAGTGTAGCACCTCTCAAAAGCTTGTATTTTCATTGGACCGCTATATGTACCAGCTCTATTGTTTTTACGCCTCGTCTTTTGTTTCTTTTGTTTGACCGCGCGTTTGTACGGACCAACGCAAAAAATGCGACTGTTTTGCAGTCTTACTGTGCGCCCGTGTTCCTTCGCGTTGGAAGGAGGATGAAAAACCGGACTCCCTCAAACGACTGGGAATCAAGCCTATTAATTGTGCTGTACGAGGAAGTTCTAGCTTTTCCGTCTGCGGATGAATTTCACAAGTGTGATCTTTCATTCAAAAGAGAAAAGAAGTGCAGTACTTTCCTGTGATACTGTTTATTATGCTGTGCAAGATGGTTCTACCTTTTGAGTCTGTGGACGAAATCCTAAAGTGTGATCATTCAACGAGATATCTACTGAGCAGTGCTTTCCTGTGGTATTGTATATTGCGCTGTATAAAGTGGTTCTAACGTTTGAATCTGTGGACGAAATCGAAAGTGTGAACAATCAAATGAAACCCCCTGACCAGTTTTCCTGTGGTACTGTTGGCTTCTAGAAAAAAATCAAAAGTGAAATTTTGGAATCTTCTTAATTTCCAGCTTCTTCATCGGATCCTTGACAATAAAAAAAGGAAGAAAAAGGAGACTGAATACACAGTATTTCTCACCTGTAGTCACAGCTCGGAAAGCTTTTATGTTATGTTCTCTGATCCACTGAGTATCATCTTTGTCGGAGGGCAGTGCTCCGAACGGCTCTTTAATAACATTGGCATACACCATAAGGCTAACATTTTTAGTAATCTGCGACACGAGGTATGTCAAGTTGGGTCTGTCTTGGGGGTGGCCCGTTAGAACCAGGCAGTGTGGACGGAAGTTCTTCACATGATCCTCTATCCGGTCAAGCCGGTGGGTATAGCGGAGTGCTTGGACAAAGGAAAATGCTTGAGATGAGGAACCCCAGTTTACCTGCAGTAAATTAAAATATTGCCGTTTTCACCGGAACCTCACCAAAACCAAGGTTTTATGACTCCAAACAGCCTCAAAACCATGCACCCGAAAGAGAAAGGAGAAGGAAGGGAAGAGAGGGGAGAAGAAAAAACGACTCCTGGCACTCATAATTTTTGTATTGGCTACTTTAGAGATAGTTTCTGAACGACAAAAAAGCACTCGCAACACACCAGTTTACACACCTCGACCGAGCATTATCGCGTTGTACGGTTCGTACCATCTTCGAGTAAGTGAGGATTGCTGAGTTTGTCTACTTGGTAAGGGTAGTTGTGTTTGTGGAATTGTGTCGAGATGTGAAATTTTTGTCTGCCAGTGGGTGAAGTTTGTTGAGTTTGTCAAGCTGTAATTTTATTCAAGTTTAATGTAGACCGGATACTAGGAATGACGAACTTGTCTTATTATTCAAGTTTGCTGGGTTTTGTTCTTTCTTTTTAAAATCAATTCTTGTGTTGAAGTCTTGGCGCAATGCAAACGTTACGGACTATCAATAACAAAGATTCAGTTAAGATGCCTTGGATTTCAGAAAGGCGAATAGAAGATTGATAACGCGAAGCTGCGTGGGCAGCCGTTAGCCACATGTAAGAACATAGGCACGCAATGCGCGCAGAGCCAATGACGTTTTTTTTCACAATATGGTGAAATTTATCCTGACAACCTATGGGACTTTACACCCCCGGTAAGCCCCACCCTAACCCCTCAGCCCCCCCCCTCCCCCACCACCACCACCAAAAAGATCTTGTGGTTATCCACTATAAAACCTGGTAATGATTCAGCAGCGTGACTACGCGGAGTAAAAAAAAACCGAAGAAAGCTCTTTGTTTCACGGTTCTTCAAAGAACACAGACAAAAACAAGTAAACTTAAACTTAAACTCACCGTCGAAAAATATTGCATACATAATTTAGGCAAAGATCAGTGGAAAGTTAACAATTTTACTTCAGAAATAAATGCAAGTTGCAGTTGAACCTTTTAATTTCTTACTTCTACCGGCGAATATCCAATACTTTTCAGTGCTCATAAACGGTCAACTTTCTAAAGGGTGCCGTTTTGACGCTCTGCGTGATTTGCGTGACACGCGACTCGCTTTACTTTTTTGGGTGCGTTCGATTGGGAAATCCGGATTTCGATTTTGGATTTCGGATTTTGGATTTCCCAATAAAACGCGAAATCCAAAAATGGATTTCGAACAGCCGAAATCCTTTTCCAAGACGGATTTCAATTAAGGCCCCTTAATTGAAATCCGTCTTGGAAAAGGATTTCGGTTCGTCGAAATCCGTTTTTGCATCTCGCGTTTTATTGGGAAATCCGAAATCCGAAATCCAAAATCGAAATCCGGATTTCCCAATCGAACGCACCCTTTGTTTAATTTGTAAGGTTTCAGACGTTTCAGGCAACCACTTACGTTCTTAGTACATTGTATTGTCAAAACAGGAGTCTGCCATCAAACGGTGTTTCTTGTATCCACAATATTTTCGTTCGAAATCGGTTTGAACTAGCGTTTATAAACACGACTGAAATAGTTTTGCAACTATATTTATTTTCCCTGTTAATTGAAGTTGCTTGCTTTGTAATCAAGTCGGCTATAATAATTTTCGTCGTTTTGCTTCACAAATCGACCAAAGTATGTTTACATTTGTAACTTTCCCACGGTACAAAGTTATTTTTAGCTTACGTGTATATTTTGAGTCTCAACCTACAGCCGAATAAATTTCGTTTGCTTTGCCTTCGAACAGTACGAAAATGTTCAAATTCAGCTCGCTTTCCAGTAGATCCAACAGGTCTCTATTAGAATGCTTTGTCACATATCTGTTATTGTTAATCTTTCGGTACTGTTTCGGTCGGTTCGAGATGTTTCAAGTGTTGCGTTACATTCCTTTTAGGCTGAAATTACAGCTGTCAACTATGCAAATTTGCTCAACACACGCTTTAGACTTTGAGCTATGAATAACCCCCGAAATAACGTTTAGTATCTTGTTAAGATTTTACTACATCCATCCTCTAATTCCTTGATCACCACTGTAACTTGGATTTTAATACTAGTTTCATTCAAGTTTTTCAGTTTTAAGAATAGCTAGCAACAAGCCGCGCAATTTCCGATTTAGTTTTAAATGGGTTCATGTTTTATAACACGCACTCAAAAATGACACTGCAAATTTTAGATTCGCTGTTACCGAGAGATAATCCCGAAAAATTTTATGCTGTTTTACTCTAGTCTTTTCACTATCGTTATAAACTTGGGCTTTAAATATTGTTTCTTTCACTGTTAATTAGGGATCGATGTAATGCATCAGTCAATTCCAGCGGTGCCCATCCCCCCCCCGGGCCAACCCCTGGGCATAAGCATTTAAAAAAAAAAAAGGCAAATTCCCGGGGGTGGGGACAAGTAAGTCCGTCAAATGCCCCGGGGTGGGACCAAAATAGAAGGCAAATGCCCCACCCCCGGGATCATCTAGAGAAGCAACACCGCTCAGGATTTTAATAATAAATCATAACAAAAAAAGTGTCACTCATCATTATTATCAATGCGCTTCGGTTATTTTATACCTGTGCGTCTCCCCTTCCGTTGTTCATTTGTTTTCAAAATAATGATACTTTATTTATATCAATAACACGTTCATTTATTTGATTTTGACATACACAACTTATAAGTGGTTTATTAAATAAGCTATATTAAAAGAAATGCTTAAATAATTTCGAAGAACTGAAAATGCATGATCTGTATTTAACAAACGGCCAAAAACATAAAATATTTTTACTAAACTGGTCAGCTCGGATAGCTTAAAAATCCATATAGTACGTAGAATTAATTTCACTTGATACAGTATTTAATCAACAAATGATGAAATCAATCAGCGAACAGCAACAAAGGAATGGAAGATCATGGACGACCTCAGACTGACTACACCGGAACGTTTTTCTCACCTTGTCAAATGCCCCGGGATCGTCCCGGGGGTAGGCAAATGCCCGACTCCCGGGCAGTGATAAATTTCAAATGCCCCACCCCCGGGATTAAAACGTGAGCAAATGCCCGACTAATGCCCGGGGGGGGATGGGCACCGCTGGAATTGACTGATGCATAACGTCAATTTCCACGTTCTGTTCATACAACATCTCAAATTTGCAAGTCCGTCTTGTATTTGCTGCTGTGGAAATTTGTACTTCAGCTAAGTAAACACAGGACTACAACGCGAATAAAATCCTGCCAGACCTCACGTACACAAAACAGGCATTCGAAGTAGACCCACACTTGCGAATGCAAAACACTTCAAAGCCCGGGAGTCTTACTCCCATAACATTAGCTGTATGGGTTTGTGCCGCTGATAAGGTAACACTTTCAGTGTCCCGGTGCACACCCCCACCCATCGTCTCACAGAATATCCCCCCAGCCTCACAAATCGTGAGACAAACACGACACTGCTCTCGTCCATCGTTGATTTTTAGGCTCTGACAGTAGCCATATGACGTCACTAACGTGACGTCATTGGCTAAAAAACGATCCGTTAAAATCAGCACTAATGAAGTACCCATACTCGAAGAAGAAATCGGTCATTAAGAACCAAAAGGGTATGTTAAAACAGAACGAAACTAAACGCAATACCAAGCAACGTAACGCAACACAACACAACACAACGGGACGTGACACAACACAACGCCAACACAATGCAACACAACACAACGCAACACAACACAACACAACAAAACACAACTCAACACAACCCAACACAACTCAACTCAACTCAACACAAGGCAACGCAACGCAAACACAACAAAACACAACACTACGCAACGCAACACGTACAACACAACGCAACGCAACACAACACAACAATATAACACAACACACAACACAACAGGAAATCAAAATCACACATAATTATATGCTAAACAAACCAGTCGAGGAGACGTCCAGCTGGACCAAAAACTCCACGGAAAAATCGGGCAATAAAACGCTGGAGGTATAATTATTTTTTCGCTCCAAAAGGAGGCCATAATCATAGGGAGGGCGATTAAACGAGAGGGTGACTATTTCAAATATTGCTCTCTGGAAGTCGTTCCCTAAATATTTTATTTGTTATCATATAATCCAAAAAAAAAAAATTCACATCAAGTAAACTGAACACAGTTTTTCAAAGTAATCTCAATCTGGTTTCTTTGACTTATTTTTAATTTTTCAATGTCAATATCTTCAGTGTCGGGAGCAAAGTCATCGATCAGTCTTGCTAGATTGGACTCCATTTTGTTATCATCAGGGAAGGGATGTGAGAAAGCCGGGCGGAGGTAGAATGAGAGGGGGTTGATTTTTCAAGGGAGGTGATTGTAGAGGGTACACAAAGAAATGAGAATGACGTAATCTGAGCGGTGAGGAAGGGAACCGCGATGGACAAAGTGCAAGCCTGCGGAAGTACAAAAAGCTCTCTTGGTCTTGCACCCTTCTTGCTTACTTCCCACTTGGATGAGGATCACAAACATTCCTGATTCTTTGCGTGCCCTCTTACTATCAGTTGAAGAAAAATATAAATTCTCACTGTCTATCGTATCTCTTACCTGGGGCTTTGTAAAGTCAACATACTTGTACAATATCATGACAATGACTATCGTCACCAGCGCAGCCCACCAGTTGATTAGGAACATCATGGCCATACACAGCAGAGCACCCAATAATGACACCCACATATTGTAGTACTTAAACGAGGGCCGCCATCCTGGGGAGCGGCCCAGAGAGGCCGCAAACACTGCATAATTAATGAGAGCATAAACAATGAGAAAGAAATTGGAGATGATGGGTGCTATAACATTGAGATCTCCAACTGCGATGAATGCTGCAGCTACGAAGAAAGCTAATATGTAGCCACGGCGAGGTTCGTTGCCTGGACCATACCCGACACCAAAAAAGGAGATGTATGGGAAGAGGCGATCTTTACAGACGGCTTGGAATGCTTTGGGTGCTCCGACGAGACTTGCCAGCGCTGATGACAAGGTGGATGCAAAAATCCCTGCTGTAACAATTGGACCCCATCCTGAAACTAACTCCATTACCTATAAACATAAACAACAGATGTAAAAGGGCTTTACCTTTTGCTGCTTGAAGTGACTGTGAGAACACTTTTATTACACGTATAATAATTGTTACTTTGCATATAATTTTCATGAGGTTAACTCAGGCTAACCTGCAGCTTTTAGTTTCCTGATAGCTCATATTCTGATTTGGATAATTTATTCAAAGATTTCACAAAAGTAGCTTTAATGGGCCATTTCCGAGTTGTCTTGTGCCTCTTTTTCAAAGCAAGTCCTGGTGCTTGGTCTTTCATATTCAAAGAAAAAGAGGCACTGCACAAGACAACTCGGAAATCAGGCCTATTAAATTTGGCCATAATGTACTTTTTATGCACCATCATTTGAAAATTGCATTGAACAGGGGCCCATCAAGTCCCAAAATCAACATACATGTTCATCTCACTGTTCTCTGTATATTATTTGTTATGGCACTAGTTGGAAGAATTTGCTTAAACATCAGGACATTTTATTATTAGTGATCGTCTCCTTTATTCTCAAAGGTCTGCATGCTTGATCAAGCAGTGATGACATAAGCAGAAATTTGATGCTTATCTCTGTTACGTGTACATGTATATTGGGGCTTATGGGGTTGTGTTAGTGTATTTCACTCATTGCTCTTGTTTAACTTTTGCATCAGCTACATTTAGCACAAAAGAAGTGAGGGAGTGAGCGTATCTCTGAAACAAATACATGTATTACTGTCATTTGTATCAAAGGATGGCCAAAATGGCACAAATAATTTAAAAAATGACCTAATTGGCATTGAAGATGACAGGTTTTGTCATCAAGCATTTGAAGTTTGAATCTGTGTAAGGCAAACTTTCTGCACTTGTCAGAGCAGACTCACAACTAACAGTTAAGCAGAGTTTCAATCAAACTATTTTAACAAACACTCATGCAAAAACTCATGTAATGGCCTGTCAAACTTTAAATGACAAAACATGCAATATGTGATACCATTAAAGCAGGTCATTAATGAACCCATTTCGATAGAGAGTTGGTTTGTAGCAATAATACATATAAAGGACACAACAAGAAAGTTAATGAGCAAAATTTGGGTGGTAGGGAAGTGCACTACTCTAGGGGTTGGGGGACCAGGAGAGGAGCTCTCCTGGGGGGATACAAGATCAGGTGCCGTGGTACCGGGAATAGCCACCCTGGACAGAGGTCCTGATCAGTATCCAGTAGGGTGAGGTCCATACATACCCCCTAGTCCCTGGGAACTAATGGGAACCAGGAGAGGGACCCTCCTGGGTGGAGTATAGATCAGGTGGGACCAGGGGTCTCCACCATGGAATGGATATTTTTCCGGACCTGTCTCCAAGGGCTATAAGCCTTACTGTGGGGTAAAGTGCAGCCAAGGGTTCCACTTCCCTGCCACCACTGTTTATTGGAAGGCAGGAAAGGAAAACTATGTTACAAGGCCACTCAAGAATATGTAAAGGTAATATTCAGGATGAAATCTATAGAAATGAGTCCCACTTAAACAATATAAAGTACTTGTGCATACTAAGGAAATGAAAAGTTAGAGGAAATAAAAGTTCAGTCTTATTCACTGTGAATCTATTTATATATACCGGTATGAATTGCTGTTTGTGTGTACCTTTGGAAGTTTTAATAAGTAGCAATTATTAGTGTCAGCAGCCTATTGAAGGTTTTTTTTTTATATAAATGTAAACAATACATATAAAGATGTTACATTTTAAGCTCCTTTTATAATAGCTGTAGAGGGCCATACCTATGTCAGTGTACACTGTTAGGTGCCACCCTCTGGAAATGATGTATAACTTTCTTATTATAAAAGGTACTTTGTTGATGAGTACTGTAGCACCTCTGTGTGCAGTTGGGCATAATACATCTCAGGGTTCATTAACATCAGTTTATAAGGTAATAAACTTGAACTGTATTTTTTCATGACATGGCCAGGCTTTCTTGGAACCAACAGTATTAGATTTCTCTATTCTCTCTTTCTGTTCAGGGGTAGCCAAGGAAAACAAACAAGCGAGCAAACACAAAAATCCCCTGCAGTGTTGAAATGTGATGAGCATGTAAAGCCACATGTGTTAGCCCACCACACCACACTACGCCAGCGGCCCGACACATGCATCACGTTTCAATGTGGCAGTGATTTTCGTGCCCTCTCCCTTGTTCTTTTCCCTCTATTATCCTGAGTGGAAAGAGAGACTGCTCATTGTCTAACAATTGAACTGCTGAATGTCCTACCTGGAAATCATTGAGAAGCCCATATTTACATTCCTGCATGGCACAGGAAGCCAGAGTTTGGTTTGCATCATTTTTCAATGCCTCTCGCACAACACCAAGTGCTTCTCTTTCTACACATGAACCCACAAACCAGGCAAGCATTATGTACACTGCTGTGCTAATCAGGATAGCCAGAAGTGTTCCTTTTGGGACGGCTTTGTGCACACTTTTCAGATCACCAGATATGTTAACACCAGCTAGAATCCCTGTTGCTGCAGGAAAAAAGACTGAAAACACGGAGAAGAAACTTTCATCCTTATAACCTGGACTAAAATTGGTATCAAAGAGATCTTTCTGGTAGCCAATAAAGCCTTTTACTTTGATTCCTTCTGACTGAGGCCCGATGAAACTTCCTATGACGACATTGACAATAGAAATAACTAGAACAATGAGAAGGAAAATCTGTGTTCGTACAACCCACTGTAAACCAACCATGGTAACTCCGAGAAGAATGACAATAGTAATGAGGCCGATGATTCTAATGTCATTAGACTCATCCACCATGAGTGCATTGTTTTCTCTGAGGATATCCCGTACCGTCTCAGCAAAACCAACCACGTACATTGCTGTTGCCACTGCACTAGCCACTGAGAAGATTACACCAATGGAGCCACCAAACTCTGGTCCAAGACTGCGGGATATCAGATAATAAGCACCACCTAAAGATAACGCAAGATGGATTATCAATCACATGTGACCATGTTTTAGTTAATATTTTATTTTGTACCCAGGTTCCCTTCCTAGATGACTATTAATTTTTTTTACACTTCTCTATTTTTTATCATTCCATTACCCATTTATCACGTTTATTTTATTTCGTCCCCATTGGTTTGTTTAATTTTTTTAAAGCGCTTGTACCACATGTCTAACTGTAATGGTTTTACTACACATTGTAACGACTTTCTGATGTGTACTTTTATTAAATCCCCAGAAAAAGGGCAACTTGACTTTCCAAAATATTGGGAAAACCAATGATTCCCTTGTCATTTTTTCTTTGCTGTTCATTATAGTTTGTTCTAATTACTTTAAAAGCAGCAGGATTTGGATTGTGGTCATATCTATAAAGTTTCATCCCTTCCCACTCCCTGTTGTTATAGTTACCCACTTCTTGGCTCACTCCCTCCTGCACCCCCTGCCCCACCCCCTTCCCTGCCCATCCCTCACCTTCTGAGGGTGGGAGAAGAAGATCAATAATTTGTAACAGATTTTACCTCCTTTTACTTCGCCATTGGTACAAACAGCAGACATGGACAATGTCGTCAAGGTCGTCACCACAGCTGACAAAAGAATAATCACTGAGGCCAAGCCTATCCCTGCATGTCCAACGACCCAGGAGAGTCGCAAGTACAGCATAACACCCCATATGTTGAGAAGACAGCTAAACAGCACACCCTTGATCCAGCCAAACTTGGGTGCATTTACCACACCCCTAGTTCTCACTTCCAATGCATCACCATCTTCTAGTTTGCTTTCATCCAGCGAAGGCTGCTTTGTAAGATCAGCCTATAGAAAATAAAGTTTTGTACATATGATTTCTGTCCTCAAATTACTATAACAATTATAGTAATTGTTACTTGTGAGTACAACTCACTTATTAAAATAATTTACAAAGTTAAGATATCAGCCACCGAAAAAAATTGTCATAAGATTTTTTAAAATTGAGATTTTTACATGCTCAGTTAAGGGGCTGTTTACATGGAGGGAGGAAGATCCTAGTGCTAGAAAGATCCTAGAAGGCAGATCATCCTAGCGCCATATGTTTTCTGTATTCAGTTTACATGCAAAATGTTGTACTTGGCCCTAGGGCTAGGACCTTTCTAGTGCTAGGATCTTCCTAGCTGAGAGATAGGAAGATCCTAGCGCTAGGAAGATCCTAGGACCATGTAAACTACCTTCGCTAGGAAGATCCTAGTACTAGGGACAGAAAAACAAATGAAGGGGTGTGTGGAATAAGGGCCCTAAGTGACTCCTGATCTAATGCCAAATTCTCCCTTTGATTTACAAACATACACAAGGAAAACTGGAAGGAGAATTTAGCAGTTCATCAGAAGTCACTTGGGGCTTTATTCCAGGCACCCCTTCAAATATGGTGGCGGCCGGGCGTTCAGCTGCTAAGGGCCGACAGTTTTATTTGATTTCCAGCAACCGCCCAGACCGAAATTTTTGCATGTAAACCAAACAAAAATTTGTTTCGCCTTCTAGGATCTTCCTAGTACTAGGATCTTCCTCCCTCCATGTAAACAGCCCCTAAATCTCTTTGAGAGCTTTCTTTCAAAGAAAAATTTAGTAGAGTAGAAAATACTGGCTCAGTGGAGAGTTATAAGGAGTAAGAGATTTTTCCTTGTTAACTATGATAATTGATTGCTGACAACTTCTGTCACACCTGGTTAACTTGATTGTGTGAAATTGAAAGCATGTGCTGGTTGCATTTATTAATGCCATTAATAAATCTGCACTTGCAAAAACAATGTTTGTTTTTCAGATTAAAGGTGAAAAAATGTTTGACTACGTCGTTACATGTACCTCCCACATAACACAATTCGAGGAACTGTTCATATTTTCTGTAACCTAAAACATTTCCTTTGATTACAATTTTTCTTCTTTAGTTTTCTTTCATTATCTGCATTTTGTAAAGTTTTGATTGGTTACTAGACAATCATTTTTTTTTTGTAAAAGGGGAAGATGTTATGATAGGTTTTTGCTTAGATTAGGAAGGGGGGAGGGAAAATATAATTATTAAAAGATTAAAATTTCTGCAAGGACGCCCCTTCCCAGGCCTGAATTGGCAAAATGTGCCCCCCCCCCCTCTTTGAATCGATAATTAAACCTTCACCCCTCCCCCATAATCCCATAATTCTTAGGTGTCCATAATGTAGTTCTTTTGCATTTGGGTGCATGAAGTTGACTAGCCAATGCAACATGATTCACTGGGAGCTACTGGGCAAGACCATATGTTACAAGCGATGACCTTCATAATGCTACTTTGTACCTTATTGTTACTAATTTTTGGCATACTTAATTTTGCAAAAATTCTGAAGCTGTATTTCACGAGTATTTAATTTCACGATTTTGGGAGAACAAAATTAAATTTTGTTATTTCCTCATTTCATTAAACTAGTAAAGACCAGGGCCAGATACAAAGAACAGACAGATAGGGTGCAATGAATGCACCAAAGAGGATGATACAGATGCCCGGCAGATGATAGTGAAGCAGGGGAAGAATAGTTTACTGAAAAAATCTTGCTAAGCAAAGTATCATTTTTACCTAAAATTATAGGCGCCAAATCTGCGATTTACAGCAGCTCTTAATTTAGCATTGTATATGAAATATTATGAGACTCTGATTGGCAAGTTGATATCACTCCTGGATACCACAACAAATGCTGAATCCAAACTAAGCATGTACCTCAGTCCAAAATATAATCTCTTTGAAGGAAAAAGGAAAACACCAGAAAGGCAAGGAATAGCCATGTGCAGCCAGCATGCATTATGCTTTACAAAATTTGTAAGGTGGAAATGTTTTCTAGCCAAAATCATTCACTAAAGCAGGCTTTGTCAGGTTGGAGATAATGATATTAACAATAATATTTCAGTTTTAGGAGCTCTTAAACACAGTCTCAGTGCTCTTACAATTATGCAAATTAAAAAAATCTAATACTAATACTAATTTACAATGAAAATTATATACTATAATCTATACTAATTCACAATAATTATTCAAGCTAGAACTAAACATAATAATGATAATAATGATTAATTCTTAAAAGGAAGGTTTTCAAACTTGTTTTGAAAGCGGCTACAGATTCAGAGTTCTTGATTGCATTAGGCAGTTTATTCCATAATGTAGGCTCTTTCTCTGTACAATTTTGTTCTATATTTGGGGACTACGAGTAGATTGGAGATTTAGGGCATAAACAGCGGGATGGCTGACAGACAACGAGCAGTTCCGATAGATATGTACCTGTGGGGGCCAGAGCGTGAAGCACCTTGTAAGTAATTAGAAGAATCTTAAAGGTTATTCGCTTCCTCACAGTTAGCCAGTGAAGGTCTTTTAAAACTGGAGAAATGGGTATTTGTCTTCGTCATAGTGTGAAATAGCCATAGAATTTAAGAAGACCATTACACTTAAGTTAGAAGTGATTTTTTTTCAACCGGGTTAATATCCCTGTTCCCAAATTGGATCCTTGAAATTATTTAAATTATTTTTTTAGAAGTTAACCCTTCTACACAAAAACAAATAATTAAGATATCTAGTAGAACCTAAAAAGGATGACCCCCCTATTTCTTTAATTAAAAAAAAAAAACATGAGGCCCCCTCCGACCACTCTAAAAACCGTAAACCCCCCATCTTTTCTTCCCCCCCCCCCTGCTCGCCATAAATGATGACCGGTTCCTTACGTCATAGTTTTGCACCACCATATGTATGCCCTAATTCGGTAATAAATAGAAGTTGTCTGAAAGCACATGGTCTGAGCACGGTCGTTCATCAGTGATCATTCACATTGGATAAGTTCTTTCTCGTGAACATTATTGCTTATTTTTCAATAATTTCTCCCAACCGAATACTTCAGAAATTTTATATTTCTCGCTTATTTAGGTCGAGAAGCTCAATGCAACACAGCTCGCACCTTCGAAAAGCTACGGTATCAAGACCGCTTAAGCATAAGTTAATATTGAAATAAAGTACATCAATAATCTCACAAAGGTAATCTTAAGTTAAGACTATGAGCAATCTGTGAACGCCGGGCAAACATTTAATTTCTGACCTTGTCGTTTTCCAAGCCTTTTCGCAGCTCTTGTAGAGTGGGTCGTTGCTTTCCGCCATGACCTTGTGAATGCTGACTTCGATAAAATATTGTCATCGGAATGGCCTCGTTCGTGGCGTATCCGTAAGTGAACTGTTCTGGTGTTGAAGGGTTTGTCGGTGCAAATTCACGTGGCGAATCTGCCGGAGAAGTGTCGTCCGAGGCTTCAGCATTCTTCTCCGGAGAATCAGTCGATTCTGGTCCGAATGTCACTCTGTTGACAGAGAATTTTTTAGGCTCTTTTGATGTTGATGTATCATCGCCATTTGTAGCATCCACATCAGCATTTTGTTTTACATTCATGTCTTCATCATTCTTTTTTGTGGGTGTCTCGAGCTCATCGGACATCTTAACCGCTTGAATATCGGAGCAATCAGCGAGATGTTTATACAATCTCGCTTGCAAGCCACTGTGCTTTTTATCATATCTGTTTCTGAATTTAGACTCTGGGCACGGTCAACTGGGTTGGTTTGGTCTTGGTTTACCGGAAAAACACGAAAAAAGTTAGCACTTATAAATAGCAGTTTGCGCGCGAGGAAATTAACCGTGGCTCTCGTGGGATAGGTGACACCGGCCTGAGTCCGGATCAGTGGAATAGAAATCTTAGATGTGGGGATTTTTCTCCATAATTTCAAAAACAACCCTACGCAACGAAAATGCCGTGCCGCGGGGTCGAACTATTTCGCGGACTTTTATTGGACAACTCAGTTGTAACCAGATAAATAAGTAGAAACATGGGATGGTCAGTAAGTAAGTAAAAAAACCTAGCTCATAATAGCAAAGTTCCGTGCTAAATAAACTCGAGGTCCTCCATTGGTATGGTATGGTATGGTATGGTATGGTATGCAATATGGAATCTCTTTCTCCCCTAACCATTTTTTCCCAAGTCATCTTTAGTCATCTCGTTCTCGATTTAGGTCGACTCGTCTAAAGTTTTGTCGAAAAAAATCGTACCCAGATCTCACCCGCGCCGTGGGAGGGTTCAAGGTTTTGGTGAGCCTGCTTTTATGCTACGAAACAGAATAATGTGTTCCGTCCGAGACTGAAGGTGATGTTTGAGGGCGCTTTCATTCACTGTTACCCTGCGCGAGACTCCATTTAGCCCAGGAGCCCATTAAGATTTAGCCGTTATTGTTATGAAAGTCACAAGTAAACACAATGGAAAACAAACGTGGAGTAAAGTATCGTGTATAAAAAAACAACGTGACACGGTGCAGAGATCTCCACTAGTCCCTCCGATCCGCCCCTCCTATCCAAAGTCCGATCCAAAGGTTAAATACTTTTCAACGTAACAGCGTGTAGTTTCATTACGGTTCGTAGCATTTTCATCACGTTTGTGATAACCTGTTATTCTTAATTATTTTGAGTGACACTTAAGATTATGTAACTACGTTTGACGGTATGCTAATAAATATTTGTATAAATATCGAGGTATTAGCATTTTTTGGCTATCTCGCCTTTTGGACAGTCGCCGGGTGGAACCAAACTTAAAATTATGAATTAAGTCTAAAGCTCTAACCCTCGGAGCTCTATACGCTGCATTTGATCGAGGAGTACGTTCCCAGGCTTTTTTGTCCCGATGGGGTTTTTATTCCGGGAATTCGTACCGGGCGGCGTATCAAAGCATTATATTTTCCTTTTATAGGTTTTTTCCTAGCTTTCATTTTTTCGTTATGCTTTTTATTCATGTAACTGCACTTGCACTGTCTTTAAAAAACATTTTCTATAGTACTGTACGTGTATCCGTGTTACACGTTATATATTTCGTTATATTTATTATTTGTTTAAGATCATTGTAATTATTCGGTTTCTTCTTCGTTTTACCTTGTGCATCAGCTGCGGTGTTATTCCGCTTACGTTATCACAATTTATTGTAAATACTTGCACTCTTCATAATCTTGTTTAATAAAGCGCTGGTCCATGCCCGGGTCCATGCTGTCCATCAGGCACCCAGCACGAGTCACACTCCATGATTGTCGTTATTACTTGCGCTTTTTGCGCGGTGTGCGAAGGGTAGTAACATACTATGGTAGTAATGAAGAAGGCGCTGCTGTAACGCCGAATAAATCTCCGTATATGTTTAATATTGCCTGGTGACGATAAAATATTCAGCGGGGTGAGCCGGCCTAGCGAGTTTTATGATGTCACATGCAAACCAGCAAAAAATGGGCCGATACCAGGGGCTAAACTATCCGGTTTGCGGTCACGGTAGTGGCGCCACAGTCTTGGACTTTGGATCTGACTATCAGAGAAGCCACGTTGTTTACTATAAAAAGACGAGCACTTAGCTCCACATTTGTTCTCCCCACTGGGTGTATAGATGCCAAAACCATCAATTACTTATCTCTTGTTTTTGTTTTGTTTTGTGGTTTTTTAGGAGCCATTAGGTTTCTTTTTCAAACTTGTTAGGCGGCGCGACGTGCCTAGGCACGTCTGGCCGTCTCATAAAATGCAACGCACATTCCTGGTTTTATGGTAGTCAGTTCACTTGGTCTCTGCGCGGGCTCTAAACAATCAGGCTCGTTAAAATGACGTGGATTTTACGAGATTGAAAGCTAATGTTTCAAATGCCGGACGATTTGTCCGTGACATGACCATTCTTGCAACTGAAGCGTAATTTTGTTGTTTTGAGTTTCGCGGCGTATTGAAGTGGAGTAAAGGTAAGCGTTGAAATGTTTATTTCGCTGTTTTTGAGGACATTTCGTTTTTAAGGGGCAGTGTTTACAAAGGCTAGGGAGAACTTGGGAGTTGTGCGCGTGTTCAGTATGTCGGCATAAAAATAGTTTTGTATGTGGTGTTGTTTTGCTGAGTACTTAGCCTGCGAGATCGTCCATGACTCATGGAGACTATTGTTAGTAGTGGTTACACAGTTATTCTAACTGGGCATATCCTAAAAGCTGGACTGGACTCTGGACTCTGGACTCTGGACTCTGGACTCTGGACTCTGGACTCTGGACTCTGGACTCTGGACTCTGGTTTTCTTTCCTCTCAAAACTTTATCGCCCCCCAAAAAAACCTCTATATCTCCCCCCCGAAAAACCTCTATATCTCCCCCATGAAACTCCCCCCTCCCCCCATAAACATTTCTTCCCCCAAATATAGTGTGCGTGTTTTCAAACAAACAACGTTATTCCCCCCACCCACCTCCCCCAAAAAACCTTTATGTCTCCCCCTTAAAACTGCCCCCTCCCAAAAACCCCCCTCCCCTCCCCCAAATAAAAAATACAACTACATTGAGCATATCCTAAAAGCTGGACTGGACCCTGGACCCTGGACTCTGGACTCTGGACTCTGGACTCTGGACTCTGGTTTTTTTTCCTCTCAAAACTTTATTCCCCCCCCCGAAAAAAACCTCTATATCTCCCCCCCCGAAAAACCTCTATATCCCCCCGGAAAAAACCTCTATATCTCCCCCATGAAACTCCCCCTCCCCCCATAAACATTTCTTCCCCCAAATATAGTGTGCGAGTTTTCAAACAAACAACGTTATTCCCCTCCACCCACCTCCCCGAAAAAACCTTTATGTCTCCACCTTAAAACTGCCCCCTCCCAAAAAACCCCCTCCCCTCCCCCAAATAAAAAATACAACTACATTGGAATCGATTGAACAAACACTTGTCGTCTCAATGTTCTTCCACAAATCGGCATTGAAATCACGAACGCCATCGAACGACCCGACCCCAATCCTTTAAAAAAAGTATTAGTCGTGCGAACGTGATTGCATTACACAACAAGCAAAGATCACATAAAATTCTCTATTCATCGATGCGACGTGTGCAAGCTCTTATCAGCTGCCAGTGACAATGTTGTCTACCTAAGGTGTTACAGTTACTCTTTTATTCAGTCAAGCATAAAGTATTGTTTGTCCTTGAAATAAATTTCGTTTTTTTAGAACGTTACTTGTTCGATGGTCATACTAAAGCTTGTTAATTGCAGCCGCTCAGAGGCTCTTTCCGCACGCAGATAGGTTCTATTCACCGACACGTGCAAGGCATTGCATACTTTTATCAACTAATCTGATAACAAGCTTTTTAAAAAGCATACGCGTAATTAACTGTCCAGACAGAGACATTGGTGTCTCAGTTGACCAAGTTTAGGTGCTGTGATTTTAATTATTTATTAGCAAAAAACCCTTTTCTGCAGGCCATATATTATACATAAGACAATAGGTGATTTGCCGAAACACACGTACGAAAATATTTTAACGGATAATACGGATAGCACTCTTCTTCGAGTAACAAAACAACTTCTCAACCTAAGAAAACTGACGTTCCTGTATCAGTACTCCCTAATTCATTTGTTCATACAAAATGAATTCGCAATCAATTCACCTATTTCATTTATTTTAGAAGTTTAGTTCCGGGGGAGGTTTACTCCTCTATAAAAAAATGACGGGTTGCTGTTGTACCTGATTGAGGGTAAATTTGTGAATTGGTAGCGCTTAGGGTGCTTAAGTATAAAAAAGACTGTCGTTAAAGCTTTCGCAGTATCTTAAAAAAATTGATGGGATGTATTTGTCACTTTGCCTGTTAGAGGTGAAAATGAATCGAAGCCACACTTAGGATGACCTTTTACTGAAACGATTATATATTTAGCTCTCAAGCAGTTTAAGGTCCGGATGCAAAGTGCGCTTGTAGAATGTGATCGGCATTATCTTTCGTTAGCGTAAGATTTTCCCAAATAAATAATTCGCCTATCGTGACACTTTTGACAGCGAACAAATCTCGATGGGGGTACTCTCCTATAAAAATGAAAAAGAGTGCTCGAGGACAAATTCTAAAACGCCCCTTAAAGGTACTAGAATCTCGCTTCCTAGGCGTGGCTTCGATTCGATTCTTCGATGCAAAGTGACAAATACATCCCATCAATTTTTTTAAGATACTGCGAAAGCTTTAACGACAGTCTTTTTTATACTTAAGCACCCTAAGCGCTACCAATCCACAAATTAACCCTCAAACAGGTACAACAGCAACCCGTCATTTTTTTTATAGAGGAGTAAACCTCCCCCGGAACTAAACTTCTAAAATAAATGAAATAGGTGAATTGATTGCGAATTTATTTTGTATGAACAAATGAATTAGGGAGTACTGATACAGGAACGTCAGTTTTCTTAGGTTGAGAAGTTGTTTTGTTACTCGAAGAAGAGTGCTATCCGTATTATCCGTTAAAATATTTTTGTACGTGTGTTTCGGCAAATCACCTATCGTCTTATGTATAATATATGGCCTGCAGTAAAGGGTTTTTTTGCTAATAAATAATTAACACGGAATCCATTAGGAAATTGAGTAATTTAAATTTTCAGTGGACAAAAACCTTGTACCAGAATAATTTAAAGCATATCGCATTCTTTTTTACATTTTTTTGAGAGCTATGGATGTAATTTGTTATCTGTAATAACCCCAAAGACAATTTCTTATGGGAGCCCGAGAAAATAAATTTCAAATTTCACAAAATGAAATCTTACGCATAAAAATTTACCTATTTTACCCGTGTTTACAGAATTCCTGTGAAATTTGAAATTTAATTTCGGGGGCTCCCATAAGAAATTGTCTTTGGTGTTATTACAGATAACTAATTACGTCTATAGCTCTTAAAAAGTGTAAAAAAGAATGCGATAAACTTTAAATTATTCTGGTACAAGGTTTTTGTCCACTGACTACTCAATTTCCTGATGGATTCCGTCTTAAAATCACAGCACCTAAACTTGGTCAACTGAGACACCAATGTCTCTGTCTGGACAGTTAATTACGCGTATGCTTTTTAAAAAGCTGGTTATCAGATTAGTTGATAAAAGTACGCAATGCCTTGCACGTGTCGGTGAATAGAACCTATCTGTGCGCGGAAAGAGCCTCTGAGCGGCTGCAATTAACAAGCTTTAGTATGACCATCGAACAAGTAACGTTCTAAAAAAACGCAATTTATTTCAAGGACAAACAATACTTTATGCTTGACAGAAAACAAGAGTAACTGTAACACCTTAGGTAGACAACATTGTCACTGGCAGCTGATAAGAGCTTGCACACGTCGCATCGATGAATAGAGAATTTTATCTGATCTTTGCTTATTTTGTAATGCAATCACGTTCGCACGCCAAATACTTTTTTTAAGGATTGGGGTCGGAAAGAGCCTCTGAGCGGCTGCAATTAACAAGCTTTAGTATGACCATCGAACAAGTAACGTTCTAAAAAAACGAAATTTATTTCAAGGACAAACAATACTTTATGCTTGACTGAAAACAAGAGTAACTGTAACACCTTAGGTAAACAACATTGTCACTGGCAGCTGATAAGAGCTTGCACACGTCGCATCGATGAATAGAGAATTTTATGTGATCTTTGCTTGTTGTGTAATGCAATCACGTTCGCACGCCCAATACTTTTTTTAAAAGATTGGGGTCGGGTCGTTCGATGGCGTTCGTGATTTCAATGCCGATTTGTGGAAGAACATTGAGACGACAAGTGTTTGTTCAATCGATTCCAATGTAGTTGTATTTTTTATTTGGGGGAGGGGAGGGGGGTTTTTGGGAGGGGGCAGTTTTAAGGGGGAGACATAGAGGTTTTTTGGGGGAGGTGGGTGGGGGGAATAACGTTGTTTGTTTGAAAACACGCACACTATATTTGGGGGAAGAAATGTTTATGGGGGAGGGGGGAGTTTCATGGGGGAGATATAGAGGTTTTTCGGGGGGGAGATATAGAGGGTTTTTTTGGGGGGGATAAAGTTTTGAGAGGAAAAAAAACCAGAGTCCAGAGTCCAGAGTCCAGAGTCCAGAGTCCAGAGTCCAGGGTCCAGTCCAGCTTTTAGGATATGCCTTCTAACTGGACAGGTTGTGAAGGCGATCATAAACTCCATTCTTGAGTTTTGCGATGATGTAAAGCAGAGGAAGGAAGATAGCGTTAACTGCACTCGTTAAATAGCTGTGAGCAGTAAACACCACGTGTGTGGATAGAGTATGTGGAGAACTTAAGCACGATTTGTAGCGACCATATTTTTAGTTACCAGAGGAATCGGTTATGGGTCATTTTCACAATATTTAATTGTATGGGGGTCATATCTAAAAAA
The DNA here is from genome assembly GCA_964017195.1 of Siderastrea radians. Taxonomy (NCBI): domain Eukaryota; kingdom Metazoa; phylum Cnidaria; class Anthozoa; order Scleractinia; family Rhizangiidae; genus Siderastrea; species Siderastrea radians. Next base: position 48,339,405 of record OZ024893.1, read on the forward strand.
AATGATGGAGTGGGGTGTCAGTTTGAAAATCCTCTAAGGTTTCCCAAAATGGCCCACCGTCCCTGACAGGTGATAAACGACCAGCTCTTTGCATTGCTGTTATATAAACAATAGGTTTTAGATTGCAAGTAGCCTCCATTTTTGTTGTTAAGATTGAAATGGAACCATTGTCTGAAGGGTGGAACATCTGTGGTGAATGGCTAGGGGTCGTTTCTTGCTGTTATAACGACGTAAAAAATGACCTTTAAAAGAGAATTGCATTGCTGTTATATAAATAACAATAGATTGTAGATTGGAAGTAGTTTACACTCCTGTCGTTAGGAATGGAGTCCTTGCTTGAAGGTTTAAGGTTGATTTATTTCTTGAGGTACTGATTTTTCACTGATTTTATCAGTTAATCAACTGAAATACTGGACATTCTTGGGTAATATGTTTACATTCATTTAATTTAAGTGTGTGGGTAGAATTCGTCTAGAGGTCATTAAGCGAGAAAGTTCTCAAAGCAAATCTGTCATATACGCGACATTTCTTTCGTCACATTAGCTTTGTTGAAGAGTTTGAAGGTGAATTTTTCATTTGTAGCTATGACGTAAGCAGATAGAGTTAGTGATCCATGGGAGAACTGACTGTCATTTGTAAGAGGTGTTGTGGACGAAAACATCGTTGATTTGTTTTGTAAGTTGATGACATTGATTAGATAGAGGATGTGCGCGGTAATTGTGTAAAGGAGGTTAGCAAAGGCCAATAAGTCTGTTTTAGTTCTTTGTTTGAAGTAGTGCTGGTTACGAAAAAAATGATCGTAGACAGGAGCGTAATTTTGTTGTTTTGAGTTTTGCGGAATATTGAAGGTAGGAACTTCAGAGTTAATATTGACTGTTTAATTTAAGCTTGATAAATCTTAGATTTACTTAAACACTTTGACTTTTTTTGGGGGGGGAGGTGTCATCTCAAATATTTAGGACTACAAGGGGGAGGCAGCTGAAAATCTCTAATGTAGAAGGGAGGCTATTATATTTTACAGCTACTACCCATCAAATCCCACCAGCCCCCCCCCCCCACCCCATAAAAAATGAACGGCCCCTTAATGCAAATTGACCATGACATATAACCAAAAACCACAAACTACTAAAGCAAACCTTTTATTCCTTAGAAAGAACAGAGGGGAGGAGACGGTTGACAAGAGTATGCGCCGCCTCTAAATTCTTACGAATTTCTTTTTTTTTTAATTCAAAAACTTCCTTCCTCTCCGCGACAGCATTAATTCTATTATATGTACTGTAGATCTGCTGCTGGATATATTTTATGGAAGAATTGTAGTACAGAACTTATTGCGTATATTAAAGTGCAGAGAGGAATATGATGTATTTTCCCACTTTCTTCCTTTCTTTCTTTTCTCTTTCTTCTCTTATCCTAATGCCATGTATAGCTGGGTTCGATACTGGATCACGGCTTCTGGCCCGTGTCTTAAGAATATTAGCGTGACCTCCGCGTCCAGCCTTCGGGTTTAAATGGGGTACAAGAGCCCAATAGGCATTTTAACGGGCTGTTCTGATCCACCCCACCCCCAGGTTAACAAATGTTAGCGCGATCCGGTATTTATACGGTCTATCGTGACGAAAAGTTTGACACACTATTTTGACTATAGCGTTCCTGGATGACGTAATGTTTTAACTCTGATGACTCAGCTTATCTTTGTTATCGCCGTTTATTTATTCTGCTGGAAAAAGTAAATTTAACTCAAACGTTGGACGTCGGTATGAATTCGCCCACAACTGAAAATGCTTACACAGGGACAAGAAAATATTTACTGTTTTGCCTAGACCGTGAATACAAACAGTGAGCATAGCAGTAAAATCAAAATATAATGGTTGATAAACAGAGCAGATCATCAGAGTCCGGGGAAACTTCACGGTCAATAGGCTTGGATAAATTCTGCCGGCAGAATTTCGAGCAGAATAAGCGATTTTTGAGGCGAGCATTCTCCCGATAGAATAAGGCATTTTCAAGCAGAATTTGAGCAGCATAACGGAAAATCAGTGACACTAATGATATGCATAACAGTTGTAAGAAAAAATGAAAACTACATAAATACAAAAAATACAAAAATAATTACACAGTCTTTATGCATTTGTTTGATGTACCTTTTTGTAAGATGCTAATTAAAAAATTCACTGTTTCGTCTAATATCAGTGATATAAAGTGAGATGAATTACAATTTTTCTACGCATAATTAATGAAAACCTAATAAGTATTTAGGGTTAGGCCCAGGCTCCCTTCCATATTTGTGAAAATACGTAAGCAGGTAAGGCCCGAAGGCCCGAAGATTTTTCGGGTACCGAGCAGAATTCGAGCAGAATAAGGGTGTAAGAGCAGAATTTCGAGCAGAATAAGCCATTTTTATGAGCACTGCCGGCCGGCAGAATCAGCCATTTTATGAGCAGAATTTATCCAAGCCTAACGGCCAAACACGTTCAGTCATATCTCATGACGTGGTGTTTAAATCCGGATTGCTAACCTGGGAATCCCTTTGCAAAAGTAAGCAAGTTGACTCGAAATTTGTAACGATTTAGTTAAACTGAAAATCGAAAGGATCTTTCTGAAAACGAACAAAAGGTTTGGAAACGAAAAAAGGCAAAACGAAACAAACTAAATATGTACTAGAATTGCGAAATTCAGAGTGGTGCTTTCTCCTCTCTGTGATGTAACGATTCCGCTGTCATAAAGTTATTCAATGTGCGAGGGTCACGACGTGACGAGTCCGTCTTTATCACGCGGTGAAGTATCTTTTTGCTTTAGGCAAAGTTGAATGTATTATCACGAATTGAGTCGGACAACCGTGCAATAATTACCTGGAAGGGGGGGGGTTGGGAAATGGGTAAAGTACGGCTCAAAATTAAGTCGCACCCCCCCTGTCACTAAGCAAACCCTCACCTACCGATAATATTAAGGTCAACCCCCCTTCCTCCCCTGCTTCCTCCCCCATTGGTTCCTTCATACCTAATTTACGTGTTGGATGTCTTCCTCAGGCACAAAAAGTACTTCAAATGACCCTTCAACGTATGTGTTCTCTCCATCGGAATCACTTGACTCTGATCCTGAAGTTGTGTCGTCTTCACACGAGTAATTTCAAAAAGTTTTTAAATTTAAAAATTCTTCATCTTCCAGAACATCTCTCTCAGCATTTCCACGTGCTTGGCTGAGAACTCGTTTACTTAAATCAGCCTTACTTCCGCTTATCTTGAGACCATGTTGTTTCAAATACACTTTCAGCTGGTTGTTCGTAAGCGCTTCCACGTCTTTTTCATCTTTCCAAGAAATATTAGACGGAAGAGTGTTCCTTTCTCTCACTCTTTTTTTCGCCCTTGCATCCAAGGACTCAAGGTGTTCTACATGATAACTTTTACACGCAGTCTGCAATGCAATGGGAACAGAACTCTTGCAAAGACCTTTCTTCAGAGGAGGACAATTTTCCTTCGTTGAACAATTTCTTTATCTGGACACTCGGGAGAAGTTTGTCGATCTCGTCTCCAGTGGACGTTGCCGTAGTGAACGGTAAGCACTCTCCAGGGAAATTTATAGCATCTAGGGCTGGAACTGGAGAACGTTTGACAGGACCACCTCTTGTCTTGTCATCTATCTGTCCAACCTTCATTACTGCATTCATCGCAGGTTGGGGTACAGGAAAGAAGCTTTGTTGGAGTAGCTGAAAATGTGATTAAGGAGTCCCTGTCTGATTGAGCTTACTTTGGCTTACTTTGGCTTACTTATAAGCTTACTTTGCTAAATAATCAAACTGTTTACATTTACATAGTTCAAGTCATTGCTATCAAATTCAACAGCTGGGTTTTCCATTCTCATTAATTATAATACCATGTAGGCTATCCTACATTGGCATCTTTCTTTTTCATTGAATAACATCATAGTGCAACTTTTACAACGTTTAAGGGTCCCTGTTTCATTAAAACCGGGTGCCAATAAAGTAGAGGCCTTCCTTTCCTATTGCATGACAGATGGGAAAAATTAAATAATCATCTAGTTGAGAGATCAAAACACCTCGAGTTGATGTTTTCACAGTTTAATACCAGTGTAAGCAAGTATAAATATTTTAACTCTAATAGCTCTTCTACCACTTTTTCAGTTTGTGAAAAAAGTGATAAAGGAAATGCCCCCTGTATGTATTAAATTTTACATCCAACCCCCCTCTCTCTGGTTGTGATTTTCCCCTATGCCCCCCTCTGGTTTCCCAACCCCCCCCCTCCAGGCAATTATTGCACGGTCCCTTAGTTGCGCATGCATTGTATGAAAGATAAGTACGGAGCAAAGGAGGCTACACACATGCATGCGAAAGCGCGCTAGGGAAGAAAAGGAAAAAAGATAAGAACTGGATAAAAGCTGAGACGTGGTCCCTAATCGATAAGCGTAGAGAGATCAAGGAAAAGAAAGTGACAACAAGATCACAGAGATTAAGAGAAAAACTGTTAAGAGAGTACTCATTGGCTAATAGAGAAGTTAGGAAAAGTTTACGAAAGGACAAGAAAATGCACTATGAGAACTTAGCCTCCCAAGGCGAACAAGCTGCAAATAGGGGGGAGCAAAGCGAGCTGTACCACATCACAAGGGAACTCTCTGAAAAATTCCAGGGAGAATGCGATGCGGTGAAGGACAAGGACGGAAAAGGAATTACAATATAGGATAGGCAGCTGCAAAGATGGGCCAAGCACTTCAGAGAGGTTCTTAACGGGCCGAATCTAGCGGTACGGCCCTAAGCAGACAACCTGGATATCGATTGCTTCCCAACAACAAAAAACGAGATTCTGAAAGCAATTAATTTAAGAATGTGAAGAAAAACAAGGCACCACCAACAAGGCACCTGGAAAAGATAGCATCACAGCAGAGGTACTGAAAACGGACATCCGTTTTGCGACAGACTGGTTATACCACCTATTCCATAAAATCTGGAATGCAGAGACCATACCCGAAGACTGGTGCAGGGGACTGATCGTTAAACTGCCTAAGAAGGGGGATGGGACACAGTGTACAATTAAACTGGCGTGGAGTAACACTGCTTTCAGTACCAAACAAGATCTTCTGTAAAATCCTTCATATGAGACTGAGCGATACCTTCGACGCCACTAAGGAAAGAGCAGGCAGGATTCAGACCAGCAGTGGGATGCATTGACCACATTTTCACGCTCCAAAATATCATGGAGCAGTGTATCGAGTGGAACACCAAGGTACACATTAACTTCATAAATCTGGAAAGGGCCTTTGACAGCATCCACAGAGACACTTTATGGAATATTCTGCTAGCCTATGGATGCCCAGAGAGGTTTGTCAACATCATCAAACTTTTCTACAACAACTTCTCGTGCTGTGTTATCCACAAGAAGAAGTTAACGGACTGGTTCAAGCGTCAGTAGTCGGGTGCGCGAGGGCTGCACCCTTTCACCCATGTTATTCTTAGTAGCCATTGACTGGGTAATGCGCAAGACAATTGGCCACAAAAGAAGGGACATCAGGTGGACCCTAACGTCTATGCTGGAAGATCTTGATTTTGCTGACGATGTTGCCCTCTTGTCTCCTACTAAAGACCAACTGTTCAAGAATTAAGGCATGGGTGCTCTTTTATTTTACCAAAAAGTTAGGGGGTTGTCCATTTTTTGAGGATTAAGACATAAAACGGTAAAACTTTGTCAGACTGATACGTTCGCTAATGTTAACATAATGAATGTCAAGACGTGTGCAAATAAGGTCACGTGACTTTTTACGGCGACATAATCGAAAACATCTTTGAAGAAAGATGGCACCACTTTATGCCAACAGTCATTCAACTTTGCCGCTCCTAAATAAGTCACCACGTCAACGGCGAAAGATCTGTGCCCGGAGTTTGTGAAATATTTTATTATGTTTGTAAATAAACGCTGTTTTATACTAGTTCCCAGTCCCCTCGTAAAATTGTTTTCTTATTTCAGGATTTTATGTTAAATTTTCTTTAAAGGCCCGTGCACAGAATTGATGTTACTAGTAGTCCTAACATTATTTAGGTGATTCCAGCCTCCAGAAAATTATGAAAAGGGGTGCCATTTTGCCAAAAAGGTTTTGAGCTAAAAATAGCCTTGATTAGTCACGTGATAATATATGATCCAAAACAAAACATTTAAAGTTCTTCAACTTTCAGCTTGTAAGTGTATCCTCAGCTTACTCCGCCTTATGTTGAATTCATTAAGAGTGAGACCACCCCCTTACTTTTTTGTGAACTAACTGGAGGACCCATGCCTTAATTTTCTTGAGCGCGGCGAAAAACATCACACCTCTTACTAGCTGCCAAGCAACTCGGCTTGAACATCAGCAGGAAGAAGACCAAGACAATGCAGCTAACAGATACACCATTATCAGTGCAGTTGGAGAACGAAGACTTAGCAGAAGTAGAGGAGTTTGCCTACTTGGGTAGTGTTATGAGCAAAATCAATGCCCTCGAGAGGGACACCGCCAACAGACTCCAGAAAGTCAAATCATCCTTTGTTCAGCTGAATAAGGTTTGGAGGTCGCCTAACATCGGAGGAAAAATCAAGATAAAGATCTATAATAGCAACGTCTTGTCAGCACTACTCTATGGTGCAGAATGCTGGAGGGTCACCCAAAGAGACAGTCAGAGACTATCAGGTTTCCACACGTTTTCTCATGTCTGAGAAAGATATGCAGGACATACTGGCCCCAGAAGATCCCAAATAAGGAACTCTATCAAAAGACAGGTCAGCAGGACATTACCACAGTAATAGAGCAACGGAGATGGAGATGGCTTAAGCATGTTATCCGGAAAGACCGGGATAGCATCACAAGAACTGCATTAATGTGGACACCCGATGGCGGAAGAAGGAAACGAGGCCGGCCACGAGAAACGTGGAGGAGTACGATTGAGGCTGAAATGAAAACAATAAGAAAGACGTGGAAAGAAGTCGAGAAGATTGCCACTTACAAGGAGGAGTGGAAATCTCTGGTCTCAGCCTTATGTGCCACATAGGCGCGAAGAGGAACATGTCATCTCTTGTCTCAGTTGGCAATGTTTCTCCGTCATTTCTACATTTGAACAAAATTAGCCGTCTTCAGTTCAGACGTTTCACCACTTCCAATCTTTAAAATAATCACTGAAGTTTCATCAACTCCATGATTGATTCTGTTAACGGTAACTGCTTAACTTAGGTGTTCTATTATCAACTTTCCTATCAACTTATATCTTAAAAAAAGGTTATCTCTAATTGATGAATAAGTAGGACAATGGAAAGGAAAATGAATTTCATCTCCAATACCACTGAGACCGCAAAGAATGAAAAGTCTTTCATACGAAGAAATTCTGTCGTATCTATCGATTTCGATCTTTTAATTTGGGGTTACTTTAATGTTCGCAGTTATACAGAAACTTTTTTATTCCTAACAGAGCAAGGCTACGTAAAACCAAGACCAAATTTGTTACCCAGCCAATCACAACAAACACAATTTACCCAATGAACCAATCAGAACTCGAAGGAAATACACGTAACCACGGCGTCAAGCGCGATAAAACGCGTGCGACAAAGTCAGGGCTAGTTTTGGTTTTACTTCTAGTTTATTGAGAACGTGGCTTGCGTTTTTTGAACGAATCAACGAGCTAGTAAAGGAAAACCAAAGCAAAGGCGAATGAACTACTTTCGGCACTCAATTGAAAAACCACTCTCTTCTGAGATGGTAAACCGTCTCATACGTGAAGGCCCCTGTTGAAGTGAAACGACAGCCTCTTCCCAGGGCGTTTCTTATTCCACGCGCTAAGGACAAGGAATAAATTTGGGTTTAATTCAGGGTTCCACATCTGCTGTGTTGAGTCACTAGCCACCGGGCAGGTCAGCTTCAAAAATCTACTAGCCCACGGCACATTTCACTCGCCCAGGCTCCTTACATGTCTTACAAATGTCTTTCTTCACCCATATCATCCAGACCCTGGCTGTAGAGCTAAAGACTGTGAAGGACCTTAATGGCTTAAATTAAGCTAAGCGACAGCTGTGTATTTGCTGCAAGCTTTAAGCCCGTTGTTGTATAACAAGTTGAAGGAACAGCATTATATTTCTCTCAACTATATCGAGTGACCAATGTTACGTAACGTTTACGAGAGTCAGGTAAAACAGGTCTAAAATTCGTATTTCAGCTTTCGAAATGTTTGAATTTTAAAAAACTTGTAACTTTAAGGTTACTTTTGGAGGCTTTCTGTGCCCACTTAAATCGCAATTTACTTGAAAGAGACGAACGTTAATGACAACGCAGTTGCAAGACACCCGCTATCTTGTGTAACTTAGTAACCTGGTAATAAAAGCCGGAGGTTGTGTGGTTGTTCATGCAGGTACGTGCAGTGAACTCGACCAGCGATGGGCGTGCGAAAAAAATGAATGAGGGAAATACACTCCATGGTTCTGCGGTTGTCTTGTTTTAGAACGATTTCCAGTAAGGATTAAAAAAAAAAAAAAAAAAACCAAATTCGCAAGATTCTGCTCACCGGGCGAGTGGAGATGTCGAAGCTGCTGTTTATACTTCATATTAACACAACATAAAGTCTCCCTTTATATAGTTTCTAGGCTCCATTCTAATTGCTTGGTCTTCTCACTTTGGTTTTCACAGCGGTCAAACGTAAAATGCGTGTGCTGTTCCCGCCATAACGTTGCAGGGAAAAAATAGATAGATGCGAAAAGTTTCACTTCAACCACAAAAACTGAAACTCAAGCTTTTCACGTTGAGCTAGTTTGTTCAAAAATGAAGTTACCGCCGCCATTCAAACGTTTTATCAACGCGAAGTTTGGTTTGTCAGGACATCGACGAAACCTCATGTTTGAACTGTTGTCGAAAAAAAAGGCAAGTGACGTGGGTTTTTTTGTGTTTGACCGCGGTACCATAAGCGTTTCTCAAGCGTGCGGCTGCACCCAAACGTAGAATCTTATTGCGATGGAAGACACGCCTTCGGGAGGGCTCGCTATTCCTTGAAAAGGAATGAGTCCATTGCAAGCTTCTTCTAGGTGTCAAGTCCTTCAATTGATCACTGTATCGCAGTGCGAATCTGTTTCAAAAACATTCCTTGGGAAAATACCCCCGGGCCCGCACATTGCTAAAATGCTCTTGGCCTGTCAAAACTTTCTCATAAAGGCAAAAATTCTGAATATAAGCCTAGGTTACCCACTACAAAAACTTGCAACGGGATATTTCTGCACAAGGTAATATCGGGGTACCAATATTTTTTGAAGACAGTTCAAACTTCTTCCAGGTTCACGTATAGTTCACATGCCCTCACAAAAAGTCAGATGAAATTCCTCAGGTTCGTACTCTCGCTCATGTTTGCGTTCCAGCTCATAGAACCCTCGAACTCAAAATGGGATTAGAAGCAATAAGATTTTGAAACTCTAACTTTTGCTTGACGGTTAAACCTAACGTCTCTCATCGACTCACACATTGCGTTCTCAATACGTTTCCATACACGTTCTCGTGACAAGGCAAGCGGTAACTGGTCAGTTCGCCCACTCTAAGAAATTAAACTGTTAACTCTGAGTCAAAACGTTTTATTTCTTATTGCAGCTGTTTATCTCCCGTTTCTCTATCTAGACATGGGCGAAAGGTTTGGCAATCCCTACCCAGTTTGCACTGGACAAAATGACTGGCAATCCTCAAGATGCGCTACACCTATGGAGTAGCGAGAATTCCAATCTTGAATTCAGACGAACTACGAACGATGAACGACGATCTTTACAGCGTATGTAAGCAGAGAACAGCGACTATCTTTGATATGCTATATAAACAACTAAAAGACTGTTACAACTGTTAAATGGGTGGTATTTCTGGTTCTTGAACGAAAAAACGAAAAGTAAACCTCAAAAGGGTTTTGACCTTTACGATAGAATCAGACCACTTTGTTTGCAGGGCGTAAATAGCAAAACAGTCGCTTTTTCGTTTATGAAAGACGTCTGAATATTTTCCAACCTTGGTTCGATGATAAATGCGCTCACCGGCATCACGAAAATTCGAGTTCGGCAGTAAAGAAATTTAGACTTAAATCAGGGTTGGTTACACAGCTTGTCTAAAGATGGCGTGAAATGATCTGTGAATTTGATGATTGTTTTAACTTTCTTCTCAGCAGTTATCTAAGAAACAGCTCAATTTTATATCAGCTAAGTTGATAAAAGGAACCTTGGCCAGGTTAAATGGATCCAACGTAATCTCACGGTCTCCATACAGAAACTAGAAACTAACATGCTAGAAACTAACCCCTTTATCATTTTGTTATTTTAAAAGCGCTTCTTAGCGAAACAAATAGTGGTGGAGAAAGAACATATGTCCTCAGATGCAGAAATTGCTCGATCTCCTCATGAAGGAAGAGTTTATGACGAGTTCAAAGATTATGTTTGTGCAAAAGGCTTAAAGAAGCTATGTACGGTTTGATCATCTAGAAAAATTTCGCCTGAACTTTTCAAGTTTGTCATTTGCTACGTGTGTCAATCTTCTCCGTCATTAACCATCCTTGCTCCCTTTCGGTTTCTTCTTTTCTCTTTAGTGTTTGTCTACCCTGCCAAACTATCATTTTAAGGTTGCCTTCCAATTAACGACAATTTTTAAAGGCCTAAAAAACATCTCAAATTATCGTTACGTGGCTCATTTAAGAGGCCATGGATTTAGTATTGACTGTTTCTAGAAATTGCCATTTAATAAAATCAAATAAAGGAAAATATAGGTTTGAACTTGGGTTTAGTGCATTTCCTTTTGGATTGTATTATCACCTGTATACTTAGGTTGAGATGGATCTGGGAAGGCACCTCACCGATCATGGCCCGTGAAACTCTCCGTGGTATTGTTATTCCCTAGGTTCGACACTCGATTAGATGTAGCATAAGGGAAATTAACCCGATTTATAACTATAATTGTATTTTCCCATTGTTTATGGTTAATGAGCAATTATGGCTTAATATTATACTTTTTGCCGAAAAATTATCCCTTCACATTCAGCTCTTCTCGACAGTAAAATGTAAACCAAAACGAATCGTCGTTCAAAGCGGATTGAAGCTGTACGATCTCACCGTTATGGCTGCTGGAGTTCAAATGAAAGAGTTTGTAATCGCTCCGTTCGCACAACGCTGACAACGGAGCCATCATGTGTTTGTTTGAGCTAACTGAAGGATTAATTAATAATTAAGCTTGAACGATAATTTCTACGCAGCTCACCGAAACAAGACTACGGAGGTGGGGAACATTAGAATTCACCATCTTACTTTTTAAACGCAAACCACAAAACGGAATTGTTCTCAGTTTAGACCCCGCGGACGGAATGGTAAAAACAGCACTCAAACAAATGTGAAAGCGATTCAACGTATTTTACATGGCATCCGACTTATGTCTAAATGTCTGGAGCTGCTCAAGGGAACACAGATAGAGCCACAACGAGTACAGGTAAACCAGTGTCAATTTTGCGTGGTATAGCCAAAAAATGTCGCCTTTTCTGGTACCGAATTTGTCTAATGCTTTTTGTTCAGACTGCTGCATGATTTTTGTACTGACTCGCCATAAAAAGTGTGACAATTTTTATTAAATGCCTCTTTCCTATTTTACTGTGTTTATTTTGTCTTGTGTCGATATTTCCGACTCAAAGCCTTCCGTATAAAACCTACTGTTTGTGAAATTTTAAGAACAAGTGATTGAGTTGACGATGAAAGAAATTGTAAACACAGCGCTAAATGCATATATTTCTATTTCTACAGTTTCTGTTCGTCCTAAGAAATCAAGCATTTGTGTCTCAGTGACGTTCAGTTGTAATTTCTCCTTAATTTTGCTTCGATACAAAGTGATTTTTCTCGCCGGGTAGCTGGCGGAGAAAAAAATCAAGCTCACTCTGTCGTTGAAACCCTTGCCATGTCCACTGCGCTATGTATCCCCTCTAGGTTCGTAAATTACCCAGTAAGTCATGTTCAGTACTAGGGCAGCATGAAGTTTCACTTCATCTTTCTCCTTCTCATCGACGGAAGTAGTTTTTTCTTGGTGTTTTTCCAGTTCTCTATTTTGTCGACGATTGATAACGCACGGCGAGAGTATTTGATTGAAAACAAAGCGCTCTTTTCACTATTCTTTGTCTTCATAATAAACATTTCGGTCATTTCGGTAAAGGCGGGCATTATTTCAGAAAACATACGCTGCGAAATCTCGGCAATCGTTTTCTTTACTGATTCGGTATTTGAATCTATGTTACTATTTTTCTTGCTGGGGAAATAGTGACAACGATTTATCAGTGCGTTACGTTTCTTCACAACGTGCTTGGAAAATCATTTTACGGTCTTTGCGGCTGCCCTTCAATCTCTGTACGCCCTCAGAGGAAATACATTTTCGGGATGTATTTTCCCTTTTCCTGCCTGATTCGCCTTCAACTGATTTTTTCGCCGTTCGACGCCTTTTTGGCCCGCAAAACGTTTGTTCCGTCTAACGGGGAAATCCTCGTCCGACATGTCCGACGCATCTTCGCTACAGGATTTTTCTAAAATATTCTCACTGCCATCATCGGAATCACTTGTACAATCCTCGTATCCAGAGTCACTATCCAAAAAGTTCTCCTCAAGGGCTTGCCTTAGATTTGGAATTGTCACTGATGACAAAAACTGGATTTCTTCATCTCCAACGAAGGTAATTTCCGACGCCATTTTGTTTGTTTTTTCTTTGCGCGGCATCCTCGCAACATACACGCGTGTTTCACGCGCGCGATGGCGCAATTTTTTCTAAAAATAGCACATTTGTCTTTTTCGATGGGGCCAGCCCCATCACTGAAAATGGTATTCAGTTACGGTCTCCGTCCCCGATTATGGCTCCTGATTTACGTCACTATACTATGAATAAAATGTCAACACATTGGTCTGGTTGCCGCGCACGAGCAGTACCGGAGGCAGGTCAGCGGACAACACCTCAAGCCAGCTCATGTACATCAGAGGAGTCGTGACATCAGTGACGGGGACTGGGATAGAGATCACTACCAGCCTGGTGTCTGGGGAACAGTTCTGTCTCACTAGCTCTCCAAGGCAGATCGTCCGGAGAACCTTCTGGTCCTCAATTGGGCCGTCTCCCAGCTCCTCCTTGACAGGAAGACGCCTAAACGCATCGATGCTCTCTTTGGACGGCATCTTGTTTACTCCTTCCGTCTGCTCGACGCAGCTGGCGTCGATGCGGAATTTCTTTAGGAGGTTAGCCATCCGCAATCCTTGCGGGTTTAGCTCGTGCTTGGAGCGGATGTCAGCTGAGAAGAACCTGAGCTTACAATGCTTCCAGGCACGATGAAGGGTCAGGAGATAAGGAATCAGAACTGTTAAGCCGCCATCATCATAAAGCCACCATACATCTATAGTTCCCGTCTGCTTCTCTCTCAACGCGATTTTTACATGCTGTAGTTTCGTGCCATCGTCGGAAGGCTCCGGAGACACCCCATCAGGGCTTGTAAGGCTTTCTTTCTCTTCCTTCGTGGCTCCCTTAGACGGTGTGGAACGCGGTTTGGGCTTAGAATGTTCATCTTCATCCATAATGGAATCGGAAGATGAATCCGTATCGTCATCGTTCTCATCGTCAACTTTCTCTACGATGAATTCTTTCTTTTGTTCTTCGTTTATTCGAAGGATAACCAAGCCGTAACCGAGCTCGAAGACGTCGTTGATAACACCGAGGTAGTCAACTACTTCATTAATGTATCTTTTATCGGTCCAATTATTCTTGAAGCCCATGACAACTGTGTTTGGACGCATCTTCCCCAGACCCGCGAGATGCATCATGGACTGCACGCCCGCGCGAAGACTGTGAGCTGGAGAGAGAAAAAGTGAAAACAAGGAAAAAAATTAGATATGAACGAAAAGCCCCCCTTCGCCAAATCAGAGCTTCTGAGCAGCACTTTCGCGTGATACTGTTTATTATGCGGTACAAGGTGATTCTTACTTTTGAGTATTTGGATGAAATTCAAAAGTGTGATCATTCTAACGAAATCTACTGAGCAATGCCTTCCTGTGGTACTGTATGTTGTGCTGTATAAAGTGTTTCTAACTTTTAAGTCTATGAACGGAATCCAAAAGTGTGACGAATCAAATCAAATCCCCTAGAAGCTTTTTCCTGTGGCACTCCTCGTTCTAGAAAAATTTCAAATTAAAGTGAAATTCGGAATCTTCTTAATTTTCAGCTCCTTCATCCTCGATAGTAAAAAGCGAAAGCGAGAGAGAAGACTGAATACACAGTACTTCTCACCTGTAGTCACAGCTCGGAACGCTTTCATTTTGTGTTCTCTGATCCACTGAGTATCATCTTCGTCGGAGGGCAGTGCTCCGAACGGTTCTTTAATAACATTGGCATACACCATAAGGCTAACATTTTTGGTAATCTGTGACACGAGGTATGTCAAGTTGGGCCTATCTTGGGGGCGGCCCGTCAGAACCAGGCAGTGCGGACGGAAGTTCTTCACATGATCCTCTATGCGATCAAGCCGGTGCGTGAAGCGGAGTGCTTGGATAAAGGAGAATGCCTGAGGTGAGGAACCCCAGTTTACCTGTCATGAATTAAAAATATACAGTTATTATTACCGTATTTTTGCCAATAACAGCTGGGGTAGCCTACGAATACAGCCCGGGGGGGACTCCCATATGAAAGGGACGGGAATGCTCGTCGGGAAATTAGAATTAAAACCTAAAGGAGACCAATCTGGGTGTGGCTCAGGCTTTATTTGACCTCTAAAGGAGACCATGTGCTAAAACAGACAGCCAAATAAGAGCTATAGTGATTGTAATTGCACTAAAGATGTTGACACCGAAAGCTGTCTCCTATAATTAAATTTTAAAAGCATTTTTATAAACCTCTAGTTTTTCGTTCATAGTCCACCCTAAGCGATACCTGCATGGGTAAAAATATCGGCTTGCCGTCCTGAACACCCCAAGTGAGACCAAAATCTGCAATTTACACCCCTAAGCGAGACGACGAGCATGCCCGTCACTTTCATAGGGGAGTCCCACCCCCCCGGGGAATACAGCCGCCTCTCATCGCTACCCGCCGCTTGGGACGTTACGCGATGGGATTAATCATTTTTTCGTTCCAAAAGGGGGCCATTATTCGAGGGAGGGTGATTAAATGAGGGGCGTCTATTTCTAATACTGCTTGCTGGAAGTCGTTCCCAAAATATTTTATTTTGTTATACCTTTTAATCAAGTCAAGTAAACTTAACCATTTAATCAGATAAAGTTAACACGGGCTTTTAAAGTAATCTCAATTTGGTTTCTTTAACTTATTTTCAATGGCAATATCCTCAGCGTTGGAGCTTGAGTCATCAATCAGTCTTGCTGGATCCGACCCCTATTTAGTATCACCAAGGAGGGGATGAAAGAAGGCCGGGGGAGGTAGAATGAGAGAGGGTTGATTTGTTAAGGGAGGTGAAGGGGGTGGTGTGTGTGTGTGTGTGGGGGGGGGAGGGGGTGATTATACAGGGAAGCAATTATTTCAAATATTTCCACCAAAAGTGGGGGGGGGGGTCACTGTGATCTCCACGGATTGCAGAGGGTACACAAAGAATCAAGAATGACGTAATCCTAGCACCTAGCAGGGCTGCAGATAATTTTTGTTTTTGAAAGGACATTAAAAAATAATTATTTCAGAAAGACTTCCACTCAATAATAATAATAATAATAATAATAATAATAATAATAATAATAATAACAATAACAATAAATGTCCGACCACATTTCTGTTTTGTCCGACCAAAATGGAGACTTGCTCGGACAAAACAGAAATGTGGTCGGACATTTATTGTTGTTATTATTATTATTATTATTATTATTATTATTATTATTATTGTTATTATTATTATTATTATTATTATTATTTTTGAGTGGAAGTCTTTCTGAAATAATTATTTTTTTATAATCAATTACTTCTTATTTGGTAAAATAATTGAGGACCGACAGTTATTTGCAGTTCTGTAGCAGTGAAGCTGGGAGCTGCGAGGGACAAGGTGCAAGCCTGAGGAAGTAAAAAAAACTTGCTTGGACTTGCACCCTTGCTGCTTGCATCGCCGATACATTCCTGATTCTTTGAATGCTCTCTAACTATTAGTCGAAGAAAAATAATAAATTCTCACAGTCTAACATTTTTCTCTTACCTGGGGCTTTGTAAAGTCGACATACTTGTACAATACCATGACAATGACTATTGTCACCAGCGCAGCCTACCAGTTGACGAGGAACATCATGGCCATACACAGCAGAGCACCCAATAATGACACCCACATATTGTAGTACTTAAAAGAAGGCCGCCAACCTGGGGAGCGTCCCAGGGAGGCCGCAAACACTGCATAATTAATGAGAGCATAAACCATGAGAAAGAAATTCGAAATGATGGGTGCTATAACATTGAGATCTCCAACTGCGATGAATGCTGCAGCTATGAAGAAAGCTAAGATGTAGCCACGGCGAGGTTCGTTGCCTGGACCATACCCGACGCCAAAAAAGGAGACGTATGGGAAGAGGCGGTCTTTACAGACGGCTTGGAACACTTTGGGTGCTTCGACAAGACTTCCCAAAGCTGAAGTAAGGTGGTTGCGAAAATCCCTGCTGTAACAATTGGACCCCATCCTGAGACTAACTCCATTACCTGGAACACAAACGACAAAAAGAGATTTTAAAGTTAGCATAAAGGGGCTTAATCTGGTGATGTGACGGTGTGACCACTGTTGATAATAGCTACTATTATTGCTTTGTATACTTTGATGAGATCGTCTAACCAATAAGAGTTCGAGGAATGTTGCCAGAAAACTTAGATTCAGTTAACCTGTGGCTTCCAGTTCGTTTCCTGAAAGCTGGTATTCTGATTTATATATCCAAATATTTCATAGAAGTATGAGAGTTGCATATCTTCACTCTCTTGCACATCCCTTAATAACGAGGAAGGCCCATGTTGTGCTATTATTTCACGTTTCCTTGCAAATCCTCTTAGGAATTATATTGTTATTTGTGTGACATATCTTCTCCCTTACGCACACTCTATACGAACGAGGAAAGTTCATGTTAATTTTTCTCTTCTCACGCGACCAACGCTGGGGTATGTATCGAAGATTAGTAAAGTTGTTATTCGAGTAGCATTCCGGTGAGTCTATTCGACTTTACTGAGGATATGTCGAGTTACCCGAGTCAGATCGTGTCGAATCGGCAACTGTTCAGTTATGTAGCCCTCTTGACATTTATTCACGACCTGATTTTCGGAGGGTTGTCCAATACACCCAAACTGACTCGATTCGTCTTAGATAGTGACGACTCGTCTCGATTCGACTCGAATCGTCCGTTGTGTAGTCGGTTCGACTAATTGGAAAGTCGATTTGCAAGACACTTAGAAAAAAATCACACAAGAAGGCGAACAGGGAGGGTAGAAAAAGTGGTCGAATCGACTCGATTCGAGTCTATTCGACTCGAATCGTCCGTTGTGTAGTCGATTCGACTAACTGGATAGTCGATTTGCAAGACACTTAGAAAAAATCACACAAGAAGGCGAACAGGGAGGGTAGAAAAAGTGGTCGAATCGACTCGATTCGAGTCGATTCGACTCGAATCGTCCGTTGTGTAGTTGATTCGACTAACTGGATAGTCGATTTGCAAGACACTTAGAAAAAATCACACAACAAGGCGAACAGGGAGGGTAGGAAAAGTGGTCGAATCGACTCGCTTTAAGAACGAGGAAGGTTCATGTTATCTTCTTGTCGTTCCGTGTGCAAATCCTTCAGATCGACAACACAAGCGAGGGAGAAGGTTCGTTGCAATTTTCCTGTTTAGTGTCGCATCACGCTTTAAGAACGAGGAAGGTTCATGTTATCTTCTGGTCGTTCCGTGTGCAAATCCTTCAGATCGACAGCACAAGCGAGGAAGAAGGTTCATTACAATGATCCTGTTCAGTGTCGCATCAGTGACGCTTTAAGAACGAGAAAGGTCCATGTTATGCGTTCCTTGTTATGTCTCATTGTGTCGCGCGCACATACTTGAAGGACTTTACGACCTGATTTCCGTTGAGTCGAATCGACTTTTAGGAATACGAATCGACTCGAATCGAGTCGATTCGAGTCGATTCGTCAAAATTTTTCACCTCCCTGCGCATTTATTCGCGACCTGACATCCGGTAAGTCGAGTTCCGCTAAACGGACTTCCGGTGAGTCGGAAGTCTTTGATCCTCGAGCTGACTCGAATCGTCTTTGTTTGAAGACGATTCGACTCAGTTTGGGTGTATTGGACATGAGTGGATTTTCGGTGAGTTAAATCGTCATCTACCTCACGATTCCACTCAGGTTTAGTGTATGATGCAAACGAGCAGAAACTGGAACTAGCAAATCGCACGTGATCAGTTGATATGTAATGTTACGGATTTTGTTTTTTGACTCGAACGGAACTCGCTGAACTAGGCGGACAGAAAGGACTATCTCGGAAAATCTCCGGAACTCTAAGGAACATTTATCTCATCTGTTTTCGGACTTCGGTCTAAGCAATTGTCATCTTGTAATCTCGGAGTATCTACGAATTGCCATTAAAGAGTATGATCATTACAACATTTTGGTGCCGTGACCAGGGAGTGAATGCGAATTGAATGGATCACATGTGACAACAACAACCTTCGATCACCATGACAGATCTCAAAAAGAAAATTCTGGGACGCTCAGGCTTCAGAGTTTACGTGCGGAAGGTTATAAATAACGTGAAAGAATTGCTTAACGTTGCCCGCTTGGAAAACATTCGTCCAAGGCTGGAATCGCACAGGATTAACCTCGAGAAACAACAAAAGGAAATCGAATCTCTCTATTAAGAGACTGCTCAACTGTTGGAAGCCGATGCAATCGAAAAGGAAATATTTTTGAAACGATGTGAATTCGAGGCATCTCTTCAGGAAACAATTTCCTTGATTTCTTCGTACTTGTCGTCCCCAGAGGAACCCAAGAATTCTGATGAAACGATGTCAACATCATTATCAATAAGTCAACACGAAGCTCCGCAAATTACCACGAAGCCGGCTAGCAACAAAGCAAAGCTCCCAAAACTCACTATGCCAAAATTCGCTGGAGATCCTACGAAATGGACAACGTTTTGGCACAGTTTCTCGTCCGCTGTTCATTCGAATGAGGAACTTAACGAAGTCGACGAGTTTCAATACCTGAAATCTTTGCTGGAAGGTTCTGCAGCCGAAACTATTTCAGGTTTACCAATGACAAGCTCAAATTACAGCCATGCGGTCAATCTTCTCAACAAGCGGTTTGGTAGCAAGCAAGTCATTATTTCGAAACACATAGAAATGCTGATGCAACTACCTAAGGTGAATGATAGAAGCGATTTAAAACAGCTGCGGCAACTTCTGGATAAAACTGAGGCGGCTATTTGAAGTTTGCAAGGAATAGGCATTTCAATCGACACGTACGGGACGTTTCTCACGCCAGTGATCATGGCGAAAATCCCACAAGAATTACGTTTGATTTTAAGCCGCGGTATGTCCGAGGAATGGGACCTCGACACGGTAGTGAAGTTGTTTGCAGACAAATTACAAATACGAGAAAGATGTGCTTTGGGTCCAGTGGTTGAACAGACAAAAGGAAAGGAAAAACGAGAATTTGGATAAGGATTTCGACATGGTCAAAACACTCGAAGACCTCCCACGACGTCAACGCTGTTTTCAAACAATGAAAGACCACCTCTAAACAAGGAGATGTGGTGTACCTTCTGTAGTGGACCTCATCAATCGGCTAAATGCGCTGTTGTTACGGAACCCGAAGCATGGAAGAGAATTCTCTGTCAAAAAGGAAGTTGTTTCAGTTGTTTGAGGAGTGGTCATGTGAGTCGAGATTGTGAAGCAAGGTGTTACCGTTGTGGCGGGAAACATGTGTCATTGTTCAGCGTGCAGAACTATCCATCCCAGTTCAGACAAACTAGAGGCGCTACTCAGGAACAAACTGTGAGTACCAATTTGTATTTCACACAAGATGTTAAGAACAATTGTGTATTGCTACAAACGGCCAGAGTAAGGGTCGGAAATCCTAATGGAGAAAGTTCTTGTAATGTGAGAGTATTGCTTGACTCATTTTCTCAGAAATCTTACATAAGCATGCGGTTGAGGGACAAATTAGGTCTGCCATCTATTGGAACTGAAACTGTTCTAATTTAAACGTTTGGAAACAATGAAGCCTCACTGAAGAAATGTAACATTGTTCAGTTTGCATTGGAATGCCAAGACCAATTGAAAGTGTTTGTCACTGCCTACGAGGTTGAATTAATTTGTGGGCCCATAGCAAACCAAACCATCGAGGTCGCCCAGCAGAGCTATCCCCATCTACAAGGCTTACCTTTGGCAGATTATTCTCGGGGGATGAAGATCTTGAAGTAGATGTCATGATTGGAGCTGATTATTACTGGTCTATTGTCCAAAACCATGTGGTACGGGGGAAGTCTCATGGACTGGTAGCAGTTTGCACAAGACTGGGGTATGTCTTGAGTGGTCCAATAAATGTTCCAACTGCAGGCCAACATGCATCAAGTGTCAACATTTCCCATGTCATGAAAACCGAATGTCAGGTGATTAAAGAAGACTTTAACTCAGATGATGTATCACTTAAAGAAGAACTGAGCAAGTTTTGGGATAACGACACGCTCGGAGTTAAGGGAAGAGAAGAAGAATTCTATGAAGATTATCTCACCAAAGTACGGTTTATTGGCAGCCGTTATGAACTCTCTCTCCCATTTAAGGAAGAACACCCCATCATTCCAGACAACTCCTTGATGGCACGGGACCGTCTCACGTCTACCTTAAAAATATTGGAATCCAAGCCGGAATTATTGCAGCAGTATGATAGCGTCATCAAGGAACAGATAAACTCTGGTTTTGTCGAATTGATTGACAAGAGTCATGAAAAGGAAGTTCTTCCGGGAACTGTTCATTACCTCCCTCATAAAGAAGTGGTGAAAGAAGACAGAGCAACTACCAAACTGCGAGTAGTCTACGATGCTAGTGCTAAGTCCCGCAATGAACCAAGTTTGAATGACTGTCTTCTGTCAATCCACTGATCTTCGATATCTTGCTGAGATTTCGTCTCCACAAAGTTGCATTGATAGGGGACTTGGAGAAAACATTCTTGAACGTCGAAGTCAACCCAGGGGAAAGAAATTTGTTAAGCTTCTTATGGATAGATGACATCTATTCCTCAAATCCGGAAATCATCACGCTGAGATTTGCGCGGATTGTGTTTGGCCTTGTCTGTTCTCTATTCATTCTGAATTTGACACTAAGGAACCACAAAGTATGAGGACATTGATCCAGAATTTGTGAGCACTGTTGTTAGAGCCTTGTATGTTGATGATTTTGCTTCTGGAAAGAACTCGGTAAAGGACTGCTTTGAACTTTACCAGAAACTGAAGTCGCGTTTCAGAGAAGGGGGATTTAACATGCGGAAGTGGGTGTCAAATGATCAAGAGTTAACCGAGTTGATCAAGAAGGAGGAGTCATCTCTATCTTCAACACCTGAGCGACCATCTGAAACCACTCCTTCACCGACCAAGTCTGAGGTGATTGAAGATGACGATCACTCAAAGTCCGCTCCGAATAATGTCATGAGTGAAGATATCCTTATCAAAGTGATGGGAGTTCCGTGAGATCGGATAGAAGACAATCTCAAGTTTGACCTTACCACCTTCTCTAAACAAGCATTGGATGGAACTCTAACAAAGCGAAAACTGCTGAGCATTACCGCTTGATTCTATGACCCACTCGGTTTGCTGTCACCAGTTATCTTGCCATTGAAGTGCATGTTTCAAGAAATTTGCCAACTCAAGATTGGTTGGGACGAGGCCCTACCAGAAGATCTCACATCACGTTGGATAGAATTAGCAGAAGACAAGGTGAGAGTCTCGACCATTACAATCCCTCGTTGTGTTCTAGATGGGATGGAATCAGCAGATGTCAAATCAGTTCAACTGCATGGATTAGCAGATGCAAGCAAGATCGCCTATGGTGCAAATGTGTACATCCGGGTGTCAACCGCTAACATGTGCTCCTCACATCTGCTAGCCTCCAAAACACGAATCGCCCCTCTGAAAGGAGAAACAATTCCTCGACTTAAAATGATAGCAGCCTTAACATTAGCAAACCTGGTGACAGCTGTGTATGAGGTATTGAACTGCACCCTGAATATTGACGCAGTGTTCAATTGAATTGATTCTCATATTGTATGGTGGTGGATGAATGGAGAACCGAAGCATTTCAAGCAGTTTGTACAGAATCGAGTGCAGAAGATCGGAGTCTTTGGAGTAAGGAACATTGGAGATATTGCCTGTCTGAACTTAACCCAAGTGAGATAGCTTCACGAGGAGCTAAAAGTTAAGGTAAAGAGGAGCTAAAAGTTAAGATAAGGATCAGTGGCCTAGTGTACCTAACTGTCCAATCAGTGAAGACACAATCTCAGAAGAAGCCACAAAGGAATTGAAGAAGACAACACACATGAAGTCTCAAATGTAATGACTGTATCGGTACAAGTTTCTCAGAGCATTTCAGAAGCCATCAAACCAGATAGATTTAGCAGTCTCAGTAAACTCGTCAGAGTAACCGCACTTGTTCTGAAGTTCATCAAAAGGATCAAGAGAGGCCCAGAAACACATCCTGAAATCAGTGCGGAAGAGGTCAATGCTGCTAAGATTCTGTGGTACAAGGAAGTCCAAACCAAACTTGAAGAAAACGAGAAATCTAGTTCAATCTGGGAACAGTTAGGAGTCTCCAAAGATGAGGATGGAGTTCTACGATGTAAGGGAAGAATCCAAAATTCCTCACTACCGTATTCAGTAAAATTTCCCATCCTTTTATTAAGGAAACAGCACTTCACAAAGTTAGTGATTATGCAGTCTTGTGAAAACGTGAAACACAAGGGAGACTCTTACTGAAGTCCGAGCCCAGTTCTGGATTATCAAGGACAGCAAGCTGTCAAAGATGTACTCTCTAAGTGTGTTACATGTAAGAAGATGCCAGGAAGAGCCTACAGTACTCCACCCACTCCACATCTACCTTCATTTCGGGTTTCAGATGATCTGGCATTTTCTAAGGTTGGAGTGGACTTTGCCGGTCCTTTGTATGTGAAGAATATCTACCAGTCTAAAGGAGAGATGTAGAAATGCTACATTGCTCTCTTTACGTGTACCAGTACAAGAGCTATTCATCTTGAACTTACCCCAGACCTCTCCACGAACTCGTTCTTAACGGTGCTAAAGCGATTCTTCGGAAGAAGAGGATTACCGACCCAGTTCATTTCAGACAATGGAAAAACTTTCAAGGATGCCGAAGTGAAGAAGTTTGTTCTTAATCGAAACATTCAGATAATCAGAGATGAAGACATCCTACTTGCTTCACCATAGACTTTCTGACCTAACCTTCTGAACTTTGAACTCATTCTTAGGAGTTAAAGTTTAGTCTCACCTTGTAAATGGCTCTGCCAATCAGGGGGGAGTGTAATGTAGACGAGCAGAAACTGGACTAGCAAATCGCATGTGATCAGTTGATATGTAATTTTACGGATTTTATTTCTTGACCCGAACGGAACTCGATGAACTAGGCGGACAGAAAGGGTTATCTCGGAAAATCTCTTGAGCCATAAGGAACATCATCTGTTTTCGAATTTCGGTATAAGCAATTGTCATCTTGTAATCTCGGAGTATCTACGAATTGTCATTAAAGAGTATGGTCATTACAACAGTGTATGCACCGCTAAGTACACCACGACCTGTTTTCCCGTAACTCAAATCGGCACCTACCTTAGACGATTTGCCTCAGGTTGAGTGTATTGGACATGGTTGTGTTCTCGATCCTCACTGTTCTCCACATATTTGTTATGGTACTAGTGGGAGAATTGCTTAAACATCAAGACATTCTTTCATTAGTTAAGAAAAGATGGAGTATTCAGCTTGTTGCGAGCGTGGGACGAAGAAAAAATGTGAGTCCCCGACAGTAGTCGAATTGGTGATCATTTTCTTCGTTCTCATGACCCGTATGCTTGATCAAGTACTGATATTGTAAGGAGAAATAAGATGCCTGTCAATATTATATTGGGGCCTAAACGTTTAAGTATGGGACCCTCATATTTGCATCAGTTTAGCTTTTGCCTCAGCTGGCACAACAGAAATAAGTGATCGAGTGTATCTTTGAAACAACTATTGCCGGGTTGCACTGTCACGCCATACAAAAATAAATTAGAAACCATTCGATAAAAGAAGCCAAGAATTTTAAATGTTATCAAAGACTAATAAATAAACAACTTCTCTAAGTCTCAGGTCTGTGCAGTACAGCGTTCTTGAGTTATTTGCCAAAACGTTCCACGGAAATTTATAGAGCTCAGTATGCAGACGCCATATTAGTGTACCGCCGTGGTACACCAATATGGCGGCCGGATACCAAAGAAAACACCTGGAATTCACTTTTCTTATTAAAACGATTACATTTCGCTCGTGAGCTAGTATACTTTCACGTAAACAGCCCACCTAATATTTGAAATGTTCAAACTGCTAAAAATCCTAAGGAGAGGCCTTTTTCAAACAAGACAGCTTTGTCACGGCGCCATCTTGATGTCACGTACGGCGGAGAACTCGAAAATTCAAAATGCTCTAGTTTAAAAACAAAGGACGCTACCGAGCTGGAAACCTGGAAAAAGATATATTTTCATGTCATCTTACACCTGTTGACGATAAACATTCAGCAGGCCTAGCGAGTTTTGATTTTAGAATTTTATGACGTCACGTGCAAGCCAGCAATTACTGTCGTTTGGACCAAAGCGTGGCCAAATTGTCACGGAAAACGTGATCTAGTTGTTATGGAAGATGGCAGATTTAGTCATCAAACAATTGAAGCTTTAATCTGCGTAAGGCGAACTTTTGCATCTGTCACTGTTGACTAAGAGTTAAGAGACGTTTCAGTCGAACAGACACCTTAATTGAGTGCCAAACATCACGTAACAGCTTGTCAAACTTCAAATGTTTGATGAAAAAACATGTAACATTTGATGCCAAATTGGGTAATGTTTTTTTTTTTTCGTGATAAGGCCATTCTTTGATGCAACCGAAGATTAGATTTTGAGTTGATGATCAAACTGCTGAACTTCCTACCTGGAAATCATTGTGGAGTCCATATTTACATTCCAGCTGCATAGCACAAGAAGCCAGTGTTTGGTTTGTGTTATTTTTTAATGCCTCTTGCACAACACCAAGTGCTTCTCTTTCCACATAAGAACCCAAAAACCAGGCAAGCATTATGTACACCACCGTGCTAATCAGGATAGCCAGGAGCGTTCCTTTTGGGACGGCTTTGTGTACCCTTTTCAGATCACTATGTATGTTAACGCCAGCTAGATTTCCTATTGTGGTAGGAAAGAACACTGCAAATACAGAGAAGAAACTTTCACCCTTATAACCTGGACTTAAATTGGTATCAAAGAGTTTTTTCTGGTAGCCAGTGAAGCCTTTTGCTTTGATTTCTTCTGACTGAGGTCCGATGAAAGTTCCTATGATGACATTGAGAATTGAAGCAACTAGAACAATAAGAAGGAAAATCTGTGTTCGTCCAACCCACTGTAAACCAACCATGGTAACTCCAAGAAGAATGATGATAGCAATGAGGCCGATGATTCTAATATCATTAGACTCGTCCACCATGAGTGCATCATTATCTCTGAGGATATCACGTACTGTCTCAGCAAAACCAACCACATACATTGCTGTTGCCACTGCACTAGCCACTGAGAAACTCACACCAATGGAGCCACCAAACTCTGGACCAAGACTACGGGATATCAGATAATAGGCACCACCTAAACACAACACAAGATGAATTATCACTCATGTTATTTTATCCGGCGTTTTAATTGGCCGAGAGACCACTACGTCACTGCAAATAACTGCCTACGAATATTTGTCTGCTCATGCGCATTACGGTGCGAAGTTGTTTTGCTGCGAATAATTCTGCTCGTGCGCAGTTGAGTCACCTGTTCAGTGCACGTTTGAAACTCCACCATGGCGGCAAGATTTCCAGAGTTAACAGAGAGTGATCTTAATTGTCTAATTGAACAAAAAACAGCGATAACACCAAGAAAGCAACTAAGGTTGCTGTAAAAGTACTGCGACAATATTTAGAAGAGGGAAAAGGCGACGAAAAGGAACTTCTTACGTCGAACGTTAAACCGTGTTCTACTATCCATGGTTAAATTTGCAGCTGTTGTAAGAAAGTTTTACGCCGGAGCCAGGAAAAAGAATGGCGAACCAGGGGCGGAGGGAGGATTTTGTGATAGAGGGGGCCGAGAGATATAGCATAGTGGCGATATGGGCCCATTTGTCGAGCCAACGGTGCGACTTTCTAGGGGGTCCGGGGGTATGCTCCCCCGGAAAATTTTTGAAATTGACATTCTCTGAGATGCAATCTAGTGCATTCTGGACGCTTATATTAGCAAATGCCTGGATTCCATATTGAACACGTAATGCTGAAATATTTAATAAAACATAGGTGTGGTTGTGGTCAAAGAAGTAGTTAACACGGACTTTATGATGCTAGCAGGGGCCGTAGCAATTGCGGTGAGAGCACAACCTCACGGCAAAAGTGGCAACATTTTCTCCTTGAAAAATTGACAAATCTAGTTTCTTTGAGACGGATATTTACTGCATGCATTCTTGGAGCATTGGTCATTTGCGACTAAAAATGTAGGCTTCGGACACAGATTCTCAGAGGATTTATCAAAAAATTTGAATAAACGAAATGTATCCCAAGAACATGCATGACTTAAAGAACAATCATAAGAACAGTCATTGCAGGGGTTTAAGAATAATCATAACAGCATTCATTGCAGGGAATTGTTAAATGTCATCCTTCTCTGGTTGTGCTTAGCATAGTCGTCAATAATCGCATCATAATCCGGCCAGAGCTATGTCCTTGTGAATAAGGAGTAGCAACAGTGCGTTGAGGTGGTCTTCTCTCATGGTGCTTCTAAAACCACTCTTTAAGCCTGGTTCACACGTGCGACGCAAATGCAAACGCAAGGAAATACACGTGTGAACTACCCTAACGCAAATGCAAACGCAAACGCAAGCGCCGACGCAAGAAATGGAAAAATTTTCATTTTCTTGCGTTTGCATTTGCGCTTGCGTTTGCATTTCACACGTGTGAACCGGGGCAACACAAACGCAAATGCAAACGCAAGGTAAAAAACACAGGTTCCATCGGTTCCATGCCACCACGGCTCAGTGAGTTGAAAGCAAGATGGCGAATTTCATTTCAGACGAGAAATTGGCGGAGAGTGTAAGAAAATATCCGGTGCTTTATGACAAAAGTTGTGCAGAATTCAAAGATAAATTGAAGAAAACTCTTGCCTGGACGGATGTGGCAACAGAATTGGGACTACAAAACGGTATGTTTTTCGATAGAAAATAAAAAGTAAATAAGCTTACATCCGGTTTATATAGAAATGGTTTTCTAACTATCAGTATAATCGTACATTTTCTGCTGCATTGAATAGGGGGAGAAGCTCTGACCCTGTTCCGATATCTCAGAAACCGTTATGTTAAAGACAAAAAGAAAATCAAGGAAAAGAAAATTTCTGGTGCCGGGGCAAAGGATGTGGAAGAAGCCAAAGTAGCTACCTCAGACATGTTTCCGTTCATGGCATGGCTTGACCCATACATTGCACCAAGAAGAACGAAAACTAATGTTATTCGTGTCGACGTGAATGAAAGTGAAGATGATCTAGCAGAAGATGGCGAACAAAACGACGGGGACGAAAACGACAGTTCCATCTCAGAGAAATCTGACAGTTGTTTACCTGAGAAAATTGAGTCTCGAACAACTGGTCGTCCTAAATACGTTAAAAAAGCAAGGTAGGGGGTCACATTATCTCAATATTAGAAGGTTATTTTTTCACAACATGAGGTCTGTGCCGAATGAATTCTTCTAGAACAGAAATTTTTGTCATGACGGCAGACATGGGCAAAGCATGAACCAGAATAAAAAGAGCATTTTGTTAACAGATTCCCAAAGAAACACTTTTGTGTAGTTATGTAGTTTGGGAAAGTGATATATTCAGTCCCGAATGTGATTATAAAAATTATAGGGCATTTGGAACAACGTAGGCCATTAGTTATAATAAATTATGTGCACTTTGATGGGAAAGAAAGCTACAGTGCTTACATTTTGAAGAACTGTTAGTGCTTGTTACGTTTTAGAAACTATGTCAGGTTTTTTGTTTGATTTAACTACAGGGTGGAAAACATTGGTGCTGCCAATGATGAGTTGAAGGTGTTACAGGAAATTGGATCCAGTTTGGTGGCTTGTGTTAAGGAAAAGCACAAAACCAATGAAAGAGATGAAGATACCTTATTTGGAGAATTAATTGCCTCGCAGCTAAGAAAAATGGGTTCACATGACAAAATCATGATCAAAATGAAAATCAGTCAATTAATGTATGACCATCAGATGAGAGCAAGCACTGCATTAAGAGGCAATTGGGAGAGAAGTACCTCACCTGTTGCTCCAATTTTGCAAGGTGGTAATCTACTTAGTGGAAGTCTGAATGCAAATTCTGATTTCTTGCACTCGGGAGAATCATCAACTACAACTATTGGTGAACCAGGAGTACCTCGTTCTTCAAGCCCTGACCCTGAAAACCAGAGGAGGATCTTTCCACCTGGTCATTTTTTCCAACAACAACCTAGTTTCTTACAGGAGCTTAATCAGTGAACACAAATGTTATTCAAACAGAAGAGAATTTTAACAACCCAATTACTCTGCTAGTTTAAATAAAATATCATTTGTTGTTGGGATACTCATGTAAGAGAGTTAAACTTTTTTTTGGTATGTTCCTTTTGTCTGTTACAGAAACATTGAGAGACACCTTGTTAACTGTGCTATTGCTAGAATAAAGAGTTCCAGTTGAGTTGGTTGACAATGGATTGAGAATACCACTTTATTTCAGTTGCAATTTAAGAAAAATGCTAGCAACCACATGACCAATCATTAGAGTAGTTAAAATGATCAGCCATCCCCATTTTCTATCTTCTAGAATGCTTCAAAACCTTTTTGGGCTGGAGTAAAGAACTACCTTAAACACAATATGTTTAACCGGCAAATCTTAATTCTTTTAATAAGTAACTTATCTGCAAACATGAAAATAATAAGTAATTCGTCTTAATACTCGTTATTTGTACTCGTCCGCAAGTGAACTTTGTATATCCCTTGTTTAGATTTGAAAGTGCAAAATGTTGAATAATAAAAAAATTACTGTAGTTCAGCAATTACATGTAGCAATAATGTTTGGTTGGTTACTTCCGTGGGCCTCTGCTTCTGACATAATCCCACTGCCATGGCACACACCCTTCATTGGAATTTACATAATTCTTCAGCACCTCCCTGACTTCAACAGCACTCTTAAGTAATCTTGACCCTCGCATACAAGGAAGGGGCCTCAGTGCTCCATCTCCCCTCTCAGCTGAAACAATATTTCTCCACTCTCCTTGTTTTATTTCCCCTGTACTATCCTCTGAGTCCACAAATCCACTAGGACAATATGCTGCACTGTTCGTTTGGCGTAAATAGTTGTGCAGACAAATTGTTGCTTGGATTATTGATTCTGCACTAGTGACACTTGCTTGGATACAAGTAAGGAATATTCTCC
The DNA here is from genome assembly GCA_964017195.1 of Siderastrea radians. Taxonomy (NCBI): domain Eukaryota; kingdom Metazoa; phylum Cnidaria; class Anthozoa; order Scleractinia; family Rhizangiidae; genus Siderastrea; species Siderastrea radians. The sequence continues at coordinate 48,369,112 of OZ024893.1, forward strand.
ATCTTGCAACCAGTATACCAAATGCGTTTTCTATCACTCTACGGGCACGTGAGAGTCGATAATTGAAAATCACTTTGTCTTCTGGGATTTCTTTTCCTGGATAAGGCCGTTGCAACCAGGGTCTTAATGGAAAAGCTTCATCTCCAACCAGGAAGTATGGCAAGGCAGACTGGATTGCGCTGTCTTCTAAACAATCAGGCTGTGGTAGATGCATCTTTCCATTCTGAAATAACTTTCCCATTTCAGAATTACTAAAGATGCCGCTATCATTGTTGGAACCATAGTCGCCAATGTCGACAAGGGTAAAACAGTAATGAGCATCACATATTGCTAGAAGAACTAGGCTGAAGAACCCTTTATAGTTGTAGTACTGTGAGCCACTGTTTAAAGGGCATTTAATTGCAACATGTTTACCATCTATGGCTCCCACAGTATGTGGAAAATTCCACACATCCATGAACTGTTTTGCAATTTCCTTCCACTCTGCCTGGGACTTTGGTGCCTTTAGATATGTTCCTTGAAGTGCCTCCCAGATAGCATTGCATGTGTCACGTATTATAGTAGAAACTGTTGATTTGGCAATGCGATATGAAAAGGACACTGACTGCTGACTGTCACCATATGCCAGGTAATGTATTGTAAGCGTTAACCTTTCTGCAGCACTAATTGGTTGTCTCATGGCTGTTTCTTTCTTTGTGATGAGGGGACCCACCAAGCTAAGCAAATGTTCAAATGTGTTTGGGGACATTCTCAAATACCTGCCAGGGAAAAACAGTGGGTAAAAAATAATAATTTAATAACAATACATAATTTCGGCATATTTTTACCAGGCTTGTATGCAGTCTGCTATACAGCTGGGAAGGTTTCATGGATAAACGATTAACAACTGCCATTTATACCGTTAAAAAGTACCTTGAGTTGTTTTTCTACCTTAAATTTCTGCCTGGGGGTATTGAAATATCTCAACATCTCATGTAAATTTTTATTTCTTTTTGAATGTATTATTTCTGTTGCAGTTAATTTTTTTCCAGGAAAATTTTATTTTTCCTTTGTTTCTGGGTTTGGTAATGTATGATGAGTTTGATACAAAGGAAAAATGAAATTTACCTGGAAAAAAATTAACTGCAACATTTCCTTAAAATACTGTACATGTACAATAAGAATGTTAAAACACCTGAGTTCCTAAGAAAAATTGTTGACCACCTTTGCAAATAATAAAGACATCCTGGCTATCAACCATAAATACAAAACATCTTAACACAACAGACTTGGAAACCAGATTACAAATAATTTGAATTGCCAAGAGACAAGTGATTTTCATATTTCTTTAGTATTATGTGTAACCCTATATAAACCGAAAGGTACTTGCCCTGAGGGCCAAATACATTTTTAAATACTCTTGCTGGGCAAATACCTGAAGTAAAATTCTCTGTCCCCAAGTTGTAACTCACGAACTAAGTTGTGAAAATCTCCTTGACGATGTCTTTGTCGAAATATCGCTCTAACCCATACACTCCTAGCTCTGCTCTTCGACTTCTGGATACATCTTTTTCGTCTCTTAAGCACTCTGTATACGAAAACCAGGAAAAGTAGACTTACTGCGGCCAAAGCTTCACTCTCGTCCGCCATCTTGGAAGAAGAAATGGACTGCGCCTTCGTATCTTACCTTCCTTGCGTTTGCGTTGGACGTGTGAACATCGTTTGCGTTTGCATTTGCATCGCATGTGTGAACCAGGCTTTACAAAGCGCAGTGATGAGTTGCTACGTTCCACAGTTGCACATGTGACTGGGGCGACGCCTGTAACATCTTTAAGTTTGTCGGTTTGAAGATTGTTTATAAGGGCGGTTGATTCGAACAACGTTCGATAACTATTATTGATAATATTTATTAAAGAAAAAATATCTAAAGTCACTTGTGGGAATACGTTTCGGTCTCCAACGGTTTTTCAGCTCTCAAAACATGGATATCATCTAAGACCCGACTTCGCCGAAGCCAACACTGTATTTCAAGCGGACATTTCATAGCTAAACGCGAAGGAAAAGCTCAAACGGCTCAAACACAGAGAAGTAAGCCATTAAAGTGCGGAATGCTTGCGATTTTTGACTTAAAAATTTGCTAAAAAAAGGGCGAATCTTCCTTTTTAACGTTGTACTTTTTGGCAAATCAGTTGATGTATTCGTTTTAAAGCAATTAATTATTGGCGAAAGCTTTTTTGTACTCATTTTGTACTTTTTGTGCAGAAGATTAAAGTTTTGAACGAAATGAAAGCACTGTGCGCGCGCTTAATATCATCTTACACCACTTGGATAGGAATAAATAATTGTGAAACAAGCGCATGAGCACATTGTCTTGTTGAATGATAAAACAATTACTGGACGAGGTTGAGCAAAATATGTTGATTTGTCAGTGGCGAGCAGATCAATTATTTGCCAATGCCGAAGGCAATCACATGCGACGGTGTTCCACAATTTTTAATGTTGCTTTTATTTTTCTCTCAGGTTTCCTTCCCACATCCTTTCTTATAGTTCCTCGCCCCATCCTGCCCACTACCCCACCCTCCGTGCGTCTTGGTTTGCGTGCGTCTGTTCGGGATATTTTGAGAGGCCCTTTTAAATATCTCAACTTTTCCAAAAAATAGGCGCGCAATACGCGCAGAGCCGATGACGTTTTGTTTCGTAATATAGTGAAATTTATCATGAAAACCTATAGTTTTTACACCACTTCAGTGTAGTCCCACCCTTTAACCCCTCAAACCCCTCCCCCCCCCCCCTCCCCGATAACTTGCGGTTAACTATCATAAAACCGGGTAACGAGCAGAGTGACTACGTGACAGTTAATTATAGCGTGACATTAAAATGCCGTGCGAAGTAAATAAAGCTCTTCGTTTCCCTTTTCTTCAAAGAAACATAAACTTAAACAAGAATTACTTAAACTCGCTGTCGAAAACTATTGCATAAATAATTTAGGCGAAGATCAGAGGAAAGTTAACAACTTTACTTCAGAAAATAAAATGTAAGCTGCAGTTGTTATAAGTTTTCCGTGCTCATGGACGGTGAACTTTCGTTTCGCGTGATATTGGAACTATTATCTGTTTGTCAAAACAGCAGCATCAAATCATATGTTTCCTGTATCACAAAATTTTCATTCCCCGATGATCGGTTAAAACTAGCGTTTATAACACTATTGAAATAGTTTTATTACCGCATTTATTTCTCTTGTAGATAGCTGTCACAAAAATGCCTACTCATTGTGCTGGCATAATAATAATTCTCGTCTTTTTGCTCCGCGAAGCGACCAAGGCGTGCCTATTTGTCTACATTTCTAAATTGGCATGTGCTAATAAACTCCCACGGTGAGAAAATCTATTTTTAGAAATAAGCTCGCGTATTTGTTTACGGGATGTCAAAATTCGTTTGCTTTGCCTTCGAACAGTTCGAAAATGTTTAAATTCAGCCCGCTATTTCAAAAATAGGGCCACAAATGGGTCCATGTGTTCCGGCTGGTAGAGCTGTATCCACAGCTTTTAGGTTACAAAGTCTTTAAAAGCAGAAAAAACAATATTATTCTTATGTCTACTTTTGAACAGTGAAATTTAATGGGAATTTGTTTGTTAAATTTCAGAGAATGAAACTAATTTTTAATTGTTACTTTATTATTCCAATCACGTCTGGCCCTGTAGACCTGGCGTTTATTTGAACCCCGCGTTTATTCGGGGTCCGTCCTTTAATCGAGAAAACACGGTAGTTTGATAGGCAACGGAGCATTGAGGTCATTACCTTCCAATAATATCTGTTAAACGTTTTAAGTTCACATATTGTCTTGAAAATTACTTTTTAACATTATTGTTTCAATTCAAAGTCTATAAGAAAGTTTTGTTCATGTAATAAAATGAAATACTGTTGATTTTAAAACATAATACCTTTTTTTGTAGTAACAGTGAATTTGTTGCGATGTGGCTTTTCATCTTAAAAAAACTTAATATTAACAGTGGCTATGCTGGAATATATTGTACTCTAATATCAGGGTAAGTACAACTCTGATTGTGGAGTTGAAGTAATCCTAGTCTCTGATGGAACAGAGTTCAAGTGACTCCCACTTTTGGAGTTATTATGACCCCAAAACGGGAGTTAAATTTGGGTGTTAACCCCCAAAAGGGATTATTTTGAACCTAAAATTTGTACTCCATTTTCGGAGTTAAAATGACTCTTTGAAAATTACTGCACCCCACCCTTTCTCTTGTCCATTCCTCACCTTTTGAAGGATGGAGATGGAGAAGAATCACTTCTTTGGGAAAGTTTTTACCTTCTTTAACTTCTCCGTTGGTACAAACAGCAGACATGGACAATGTCGTCAAGGTCGTCACCACAGCTGACAAAAGAATAATAGCTGTCGCCAAGCCTATCCCCGCATGACCAACCACCCAGGATAGTCGCAAGTACAGCATAACGCCCCACATGTTGAGAAGACAGCTGAACAGCACGCCCTTGATCCAGCCGACTTTGGGTGCATTTACCACACCCCTAGTTCTCACTTCCAGTGGATCGTCATCATTTGTCATCGTTTCCAAAACACCGGAAACGCTAGAATCATGAAAGAAACATCTTTTGAAGAACCGAAATCGACGGGTCCGCTTCTTGTTAATTTACCCACGGAAAATCGTTTTTCTGCTCTTCAAGAACCAGCTGACCCACAAGATAACGATACCTTACCACCAGCCAACACAACTGACAACTTCGAACAATCTCCTCCTAACGCTGCCAACACCAAGGCAACTCACGTCGTTTTCCTGTGCGACTCAAATGGGAAATATTTAAAAAGGAAGAAGATGTTCCCACCTAATCAAAAATTAAAATATTTCCGATGCCCAACTATTGCTCAGGCAAGGACCACTCTAACCGAGCTTCATGAAACGCCACAACTTCTGTTAATTCATACCGGGACTAATGACTTGACGATTACGACCCCGATAGGCGAAATTACATCTAATCTCCTCACTCTGATTACTGAGGCTGCAACGAAATTCCCAACAAGCAAAATAATATATTCGACACTGCTTCCACGCGGCGACATTCCGATGCCAACGATCACAAAGATAAATGAGCAGTTAATTGCCAAATGCAGTAGTTTTCCAAATGTACATCTTGTAAGCCATGACAATCTTCTCGCCGGAGGATCTGATGTACTACATGATACAAAGCACATCAAACGACAATACATTGGACTCTTCGCAGCCAACCTTATTGCTGCGATTCGTGGAAGAGCTAGTAATTCGCGATACAGTCAGATTAGATCGCCACGTCACCAACGGTCGAGCCCAGCGGACAAGTACCCAACTTACAGCCGCGTACTTCAAAGCTCACAAGCTAGAGGCAATCAAAACCCAAACAGTTCTAACAGTCCACCTTACTTCCAGCGGCAACAACCCTTACTACCGAGCACCAACCAATACCGACAGCCGCCTCATACACCAAGAGAAAATGACCAAACACTTGCCTCTGGCGCTAGTAAAGACGCAGGCTTTGATATACCTAAAGAACTAATATCCTTTTTGAGATTTGTTAAATCATTTATATAGTCTTAAATTTTCTACCAGGATGCATCTCATCGGTTTTGACAGATGTTTGATACCACTAGTGGTTTGACTAGTCGCTCGACCTCTCCAGGCAAATTATCTTTTTTTGCATGGAATATACATGGGGTAATTTCAAAAACATTGGGGAACAAATTGCAAAGTAGTGATTTTTTAAGCATGATTAATGGCTCTGATTTTATATTCCTTACTGAGACTTGGAAATGCACCGATGTTGAAGTTAGAGGGTATAGATCTATAATTAAGGATGCTATAGTCTCAAAAAACGGTGGTCGACACTCTGGAGGAATGGTTTTGCTATACAAAAATTTATTTCATGATTGGATTTCAATTGTCAAAACATCGCCAAATTTTCTTTGGTTTACAATCAACAAAAGATATACCAAGGCAACGAAAGATATCTACGTTTGTGGTCTTTATATTCCACCGAGTAGCTCAAAATATTTTGACCCTGAACTATTTGAAGAACTAGAAAAAGATGTACTAAATTTCTCTTCCCAAGGGTCAATCCTTCTCTTGGGCGACTTTAACTCGAGGACAGGAAAATATTCAGATAGTGTTTGTCATGAAGGAAACAACATCATAGTAAATGATCAATCTGAATCTTCATTTTGTCCAATTCGGCGGAATAGCTATGATAACGAAATAAATAATCACGGTAAAAGGCTTCTTGATATTTGCAAAAGCGCCGAACTTAAAATATTAAACGGAAGAGTCTGGGGTGATACCTTGAGCAGACCCACCTTCCACGGAAGAAATGGAATAAGTGTTATCGATTATGCAATTTGTGACCAGGATTTGTTTTCAAATGTTTCAAGTTTTGTCGTAAATCAACCATGTTCTATATCGGATCATAGTTCGATAATCACCTCGATAAATATTAACACAACTATTAGTGAACCTGAATCCTCAATTGAGAATAATCCACTGTCACGTCTTCCTATGCAGTTTCTCTGGGAAAATGATTCTGCATCAAAATTCAAAGATGTCTTGCGCTCACCTGATCTTCAAATGCTCATACGAGATTATCTTGATGACGACAACTCGTTTCTAGATGTTAACACCAGGCTAAAAAAAGTGGAGAACATGCTAATCTCAGCTGCTAAAAGAAGCTTGAAGATAAGAAAACCAAAACTTCGCAAAAAAATGAAGCCAGCATCCAATAAAAAATGGTTTGATAAAGACTGTCGTTTCAAAAGACACGAGGTACGAAAGCTCTCAAACCAAAAACACAGGGACCCCTTAAATGAAAACTTGCGGGAGAAGTATCATATTGCCTTAGCAGATTATAAACAGCTTTTGAGAAGAAAACAAACTGAGTATTACAACTCAAAGATTACGGAATTAGAAAAAAGTGCAGAAAATTCGGATAAGAAACACTTTTGGCAATGTTTAAAATCGATGGATGACACCCAAAAAGATAAAGATATCCCATTACTATCGGAGGAAAGATGGCTCAATTATTTCCGTTCACTTCACTCGGAAAAACCTTTAAATCCTACACAGCAGTCAATTATTAATGACTTGACATACCTTGAAAGTCGTAAAGATCAGATGGCCTCTTTAGACTACTTCATTACCGAAGATGAAATTGTTACAGCCGCGAAGAGCATGAAAAATAACAAATCGTCGTTCTCAGACAAAATAAAAAATGAAATGATCAAAGCTAGCCTTCAAGACATGACGCCCGTATATCTTAAACTTTTTAATTCAATTCTCATTTCAGGTAAAATGCCTGAGACGTGGTGTCGCGGCCTTATTACACCAATATATAAATCAGGTGATAGAAGTGATCCGTCAAATTATCGGGGAATTTGTGTTTCAAGCTGTCTAGGAAAATTGTTTTGTTCTATTTTAAACCAAAGACTGCTAAAGCATGTCAACTCATGTAACATTCTCCACAATTCCCAGATTGGTTTCCTACCAAACAATCGTACAGCAGACCATGTCCTCACAATAAGAACGTTAGTAGATAAATATGTGCATAACCACAACGAGAAAATATATGCTTGTTTCGTAGATTTAAAAAAAGCTTTCGACTCAGTTTGGCATGTTGGTCTCTTATATAAGTTGTTACAAATAAATGTCGGAGGGTGCTTTTACAATTTGATTAAGAGTTTGTACTCAAACTCTACATGCTCTATAAAGCTTGGACAAAATCAAACACGACCCTTTCAATATGCCAGAGGTGTACGACAAGGTTGCATTTTAAGTCCGTTACTGTTTAACCTTTTTATTAATAATATACCTTTCTCTTTCGAAGAAACTTTATCTGACCCCTTTGTCTTACCAAACGGCGCAAAATTAAATTCTCTTTTATATGCTGACGATCTAGTAATATTATCAAGATCCAAAATAGGATTGCAAAATTGCTTAAATATGTTATCTTCCTATTGCAATTTATGGATGTTAAGTATCAATCCTAAAAAGACTAAAGTTATGATCTTCCAAAAACGCGCAAAAAGATGTACTGAGTATAGTTTTCATATTGACAATGAAAACATTGAAGTTGTTCAGAATTACACCTATTTAGGAACATTAATCTCTTCAACAGGAAACTTTTCATTGGCGCTTGACAAATTGAAAGAGAAGGCTCTCCACGCTCTTTTCAGCCTCAGAAAACACACACATATCAGCAATCTGTCCCCATTCCTTGCAAATAAACTTTTTGACGCTATGATCTCTCCAATTTTAACTTACAACAGTGAAATCTGGGGAGTTTATACCAAACCTGATTTCAAGTCTTGGGACAGTTCACAGATTGAAAAAGCTCATCTCCAGTACTGTAAACGTTACTTAGAAGTAAGCAGTAAGGCATCGAATGTAGCTTGTAGAGCTGAGCTTGGAAAGTTTCCTCTTATAATAGCTATTAATCAAAAAATATTTAATTACACCTTATATCTCCACAATAAGGAAAATGACTCTATTGTTAAACAAATCTTTTTGATGTCATCTGATCTTCATAACACCAGCAAAAATGGTTTTTACTCTAATGTTATGAGGATGTCTGAATATTATAATTTGCCTGATTTTGACCCTACTTTCTTAACTGATGCTAAGATTAAACACTATGTAAGTCTAATGCAACAAAAGTATATTTCACACTGGCAACATACTATTCGAAACTCTAAGAAATTAGAATTCTATAACACTTTTAAGGACGAATATACACCTTCCTGCTATTTAGATCTTACAAGAAAACTAAATAACAGGAAAGATCGAATTAGTGAAACTTAGAATAGGTAATCATAAATTATTGATCGAAACTGGCAGATATGATCAAATCCCAAGGGATAATAGACTCTGCCCTACGTGTAAATCAAATCAAATTGAAGATGAAATTCATTTACTTTTCCATTGTACTAAATACTGTAGTTTTAGAGATGAATTTTACAACAAAATAGAGAACCAAATACCAAACATAACACAATTACCTCCTATGCAAGCCACCAAAAAATTAATGAATTCTGATAATTATTATTTAAATACTCAACTGATGAAGTTCATTTTGAGATGCTTATCTTTACGAAATAATCTTCTATCGAATGAAAGTAATGTAGCGCATACATAATTTCTCTTTTTTTTCCTATTACATGATTATGATTGTTATAAGTTTCGCTTTAGTTAAGTTTTACGCTTTTGCAATACTGTATGTACTTATAGTCATGCAAATAAAGCTTGTTGTTGTTGTTGTTGTTGAAAGTTCAGCCTAGAGAAAATAAAGCTTCATGCTTAAATTTGTGTTCTTAACTTACCATCATTACCTACTTACTAATTACTTTATAATATCAAATTTATAATCTTCGTTCAGGGTCAAATGAGAAAAACATGCCATGTAGTATTGTAGGAAGTGAGGCGCTATTTACCATATATTTTTCGTATGTTAGCCCCCTGCTCTCCATAGCATCCCTTCCCTCTCTTGCATTTTGCCAGTTTGTTTGTTGCTGAAGTAAAGGCTGGTTTCCACATGATCGCTACGATCGCTACCAAAGAAGTTGAGCGGTCGTTGCGACTTTGATCGCTATAAGCAGTTTCCATATAGGCTGGTTTCCATATGATTGCTGTGATCGCTACGATTGCTAAAAAGTGGTTTTCCACATGATTGCAACGATTGCATAACGTTTAATTTTTTTCCAGCGATCATATGGAAAACAGCCTTTAGTTAAGGGACTGTCCAATAATTATCAGGAGGGGCACCATGTAAACTCATGGCCTAAGGAAGGGGGGTAGCATGTAAATTTCTATATGAAAAGCAGGGGGGTATCTAATTTTCTTATGGGCAAACTGACTTAAAGATTCAAATACCACTTATGTCTCTATAACAATGACACTCATTTCTTACTGGGAGCGATTTAATATGAATAAGACGTGATTTATATGTGTTCATAAACAAAAATTTAACAAAGAACTAACGTTAATTAGTACCGGAGTCATAAGCAGTTTACCTATCTCGTCACATGGCATTGTAGCTTATTTATAATTAACAGAACACGGGCGGATCCAGGATCTCAAGAAGGGAGGTTTTCCATTATAAGAAATAATCAACAGAGCGAGTGTCCCCTCCTTAGGAATTGACATTTAATGTATAGAAATTCGCTTGCGAACCATTTTGCGAGTCTTGCAAACAAGGATGGTCAGCAGGGGTTCCTGGAAATTGATTTCCTCTTCCCGATTTCAGTGACACCAGAGCATCATCGGGCCGACGTATTGCTAGCTTTAGTGATCAAATCGACCGGCTTCTTCCTAGCGTACAAGTGAAGCGATTGTTTGTCTCTGGGAAACTAACTTCTTCTAACAGTAAGGAACTGCAGAAGGTATGCAAGGACTTCATGGTTGACGAGAGTGCCTGCGAGAGTTTTGTGCAACACCAAGAGGTTCTTGCTTTAAAGGCACAAAACAGAGCAGCCAAAAGAAACACACTATCAAACACTGACTGCAACGACGAGCACCAAGGCAGCTCGCTGACTGCAAACAAGTTAAGACTGTACCTTAACCAGCACCTTTTACAAGTTAGTGGAGGGAAAGCGACACTAGTAGCTCGTGTTCTGCGTTATGTTCGTGCTGGTCAAGACTCACTGGAAACCGAAGGCAATGACATATAGTGACTCGGAGCTGCCATCTAGTGATTCAAAAGACAACCCAGACGACTCAGAAGACGATGCGCAATCAGACTGTTCGGAAATGGACGGATCGGATTTGTCGAACATCGTTTAATTTGAGGCTGATGTCGAACGCGTTACAGTACAAAGCAAGTAGTGAATTCAGATATATTTAAGCTTTTACTACAAATGTAGGTAGAAGGGGGGGGAGGGGCTGGTCATAATTTTTGGGAGATCAGGAGGGGTGTCAGAGCTAAACTTGCCTTTGGTGGTAGCGGGCACTACATAATATTTCTCTATGTTAGGCTCATTTTTGAGCCCACCCCCTCCTGATAATTATTGCACAGTCCCTAAGTCTCTTTACCGGCTTGAACAGAGAACCATATTGACCCATCATTTACCCGGGCATGTAAAATGTATGGGCATGTGTAATATACATGTGTAATAATAATAATAATAATAATAATAATAATAATAATAATAATAATAATAATAATAATAATAATAATAACAATAACAATAATAATAACAACAACAACTACAATAATAATAATAAAAGGATTAAAACAAACAGAAAGAGAAAATGGCCACACAAAGAATCTGAGAAGAAAGAAGCCAAGATCCTATCATAAATAATGAAACAAATTTATTTGATAAAAACGAAAATTTTCTAATTTCCTAGATACCTGGTATTTATCTTGTGGTTGAAATTTGGATCTATTTCAATTTCAGAGTGCCCAAAAATTAAAACTACAAACCTTATAATTGTGAAATTTGAACATTAAGACGTAATTCTCATCGTGACTTTTCTCATCTACTTTAAAATCGATCTCAAGTCCCCGGGTGTGAGATATTTCTATTTCTATATCTGGCCTTCAGAGAGCCTTTGCTCTATCGATCGATTTCGCAGGTGCTTAGCTTTTGTTCAAGCGGGTCTTGACAAACTGCGAGGCAGCGAGCCATGCGAGTCATGCTAGGTAAATATTAGTTCTCAGTCCTTTTGCATTGAAAAATGCCTTTATTATTCCTTTTTGTCCGTCTAAAATGACATTGCATTTCGACCCAGATTTAAAGCAAAAACAGACTTAGCCTTAGAATATCTTGATTTAATACCACTGGTACTTCTTAATATATCGTCCATTTCAGTTCATTAGCCTAATTCAGTGATCAATCAAAATTGAAAATTAATCCGCAAGTTCATATGTAATTAGTAAAGTTTCTAACAAAATAAATGTTGACTATAATGCCACGCAAGCAATCTTGTCATGAAAGCAACGTTGGGGACCTAATTTGTTTAATAAATTGTGCTGAGTTTTAACTCTTTAATGTTTAAGCCCCAACAGTAATCAGCATCAAATTTCTCCTCACAGTATCAATACACATGTCCATACCCATGAAAAGGTTGTGATAATTATAAGGAAGTGGTCATCAAAGAGAAATTTTCTTGAATTTTAAACGAACTCGCTAAACTAATACTGTAGGAAATGTTTAGAGACCGGAAGGACAATTTGTATATTGGCATCAGGGCTTAAGAAAATCTGCATCCAGCTCTTAAGGCCGCGGGTGAGAGACTAGATCATCAGTATTCATTTATTTAAAGCGTATGCACGAAGTGCGACGAATGATAGCGACATTGCGCGAAATATTCATGAGTAAGCTCTGCAGTATAAAATCTTTGGTTTATGCATCAATGATTGCTCGTGCGTTTAATCGTGTAGCAGGAAACATTGTGCATTTTAAGTATTGTTAAATGAAAATTTTCATAATAACAACAATTAATAAATGCGTTGAGTGCTCGCTTGTTGTTTCTGTACCGTTCTTTTTATTCTTTACCTGTTAGTTGAAACGTTAATTGCAACTTTTTAGAATAACAAAACGAAAATAAAATACTGTTTCTATCTCTATCTCGAATATTTATCAACATCACCAATTTTGTGTCCAATATTTATCAACATCTGGGTCTTTCGTAAGTGGAGCTCCGTGAAGTTTTTCTCTGTATATACCCAACTGAAAAAACGTTGTCGGGTAAAAAGCATAAATCGTTGACGATGCGACCCAATGGTGCGCTGGGAAACGTGAAAACTTGCCTCTATTCTTAGTCACGTGCACATTATAATAGCTCAGCATGTCTTAACTTACTCTTTAAATTATCTTGGAAAGAAAATATTATGAATACCAAAAAACGAAACCCAGTAACAAACTTGCCCCTGTCATCTTCCCAGAGTTTCATTGAGTCGCATTGTCCTTCGTTTATACTTTTCACCCGACAACGTTTCTTCAAACGGGTGTATATACACTGCTCCACAGACCGGAAAATAATAAAAGAGTTCGACTTCGTCGTTCTTTTTGGTTTTAATTAGTGTTTAATTCTACGTTTAAGCGGAAAAAATCCGCTTTGAAAATTTCGATAGTAAAATTCTCTTTCTATTTTGTGTGCGTTATAAATATTAATTGGTTCAGCACCAATGCTTTTTTCTTTCGTTTACTTTCGACGAAAAACACACGATTTTTTTAGATTGCATGCAACCTATTGTTTGTTTCTGGATTGTTAACAATAGCTTCGTAATTTTTATATCCATAATTTACATATTAAAATATTCTTGGCTTAAACACTCGTGTTTCTTCGATAAGCCCTCGGAAGCCCTAAAACCACTAATTTTGTGTCCAAGAATACAGCGCGGATATAAAATTTCCTGAACTGACGCAGCAGACAGGTGAAATAGGTGTGTTGTAGGTTGTCACAACAGAAGCACTTTTTTCAAACAGGCTTTTTAACAGAAGTTTTAAGTCTTCAAATTTAAACAAGGACGATTTTACTAATTTAAAGGCCTATAACTTTCAGTGGAACTTGAAATCACAAAATCGGCTTCTGTTGTGACACAACAGAGGTTTTAACTGATCAACTAGTGGCAAAATCAAGAAGTGTTGTCTTCTCCACGAGAAAACTTGGACACGGAGTCGCGTTTTACCAAATCTTAACTTTGGAAGCTCAAAGCATCGCAAAGAAAAACAATTTATCGAAGGAAAAACAGTCTTGTTGCACTTCCAACATTCCTCAAGCTCTCTATTAAGTTTCAACGAAATCGGCTCCCAAACGATCAAGATCTAAAGCTTTTTAACGTACGACCTCCACCAAAATTTTGCCTTATAAATTTATTCATGAGCAGCTTGTCACCCGCGGCCTTAATGTAATCGAAATGTAATAGCCTGCGTAGATGGCGGTTTCTTTAGCGGGCAAAACTGCGAGAGTTTGCCTTTTATAAATAAATAAATAAATAAATAATCGGAAGCAAGAACTCTGAGGAGTGCAGCAACCTTTGGAATAGAGGTTACATTAAAAAAGAAACCGGTTAGAATAATAGAAACTTTCAACTTGTGACGTGACAGCTTTTTTATACCTTACCCTTACTAATTTTCGCACGTACTTAATTTCGAGAAAATTCGGGAGCTGTATTTCGCGAGTATTTATCGCGATTCCACCAAAAAAATGAACAAAAGTGTATTTAATTTCGCGATTTTGTCATTGCTTTAGTCTCCCAAACCCTTTTCTGAGGGCATAATTTCGCAAAAATGGTTTTTTTTTCACAAATAAACTACACAGAATAGCAAGGAAATTAAATTTGGAAGATACTAACTCCTGTAAATTACCAAAAAAGGTTTAAGACAGAATCCATCAAGAAATTGAGTAATTTTAATTTTCAGTGGACAAAAACCTTGTACCAGAATAATTTAAAGCATATCGCATTCTTTTTTACACTTTTTAAGCGCTATAGATGTAATTTGTCATCTGTAATAACCCCAAATACAAATTCTTATGGGAGTCCGAGAAAATAAATTTCAAATTTCACAAAATGAATTCTTACGCATAAAGTTTTACCTGTGTTTACACACTTTCTGTGAAATTTAAAATTTAATTTCTCGGGCTCCCATAAGAAATTGTCTTTGGTGTTATTACAGATAACTAATTACGTCTATAGCTCTTAAAAAGCGTAAAAAAGAATGCAATATACTTTATATTATTCTGGTACAAGGTTTTTGTCCACTGATTACTCAATTTCCTGATGGATTCCGTCTTAAAACGCCCGGATAAACACTGCATCGATGGAAGAGTACTACTCAAAAACAAGACCAGAACGATATATTTACAAGGGCAGAAAGCAGTAGTTTAAACTCATAACAATTACCAACAAGTTTGTGGCCAACAACATTTAAAATTAATGTATTGTTTTTAATACAATTTGGTATCTTTTTTTCGCGAGTATTAATTTTTGCGATTTTTTTCAAAACGCGAAAATCGCGAATTAACTACGCGTGAAAATTAGTACGAATAAGGTATGTCAATCACATGGCTCGCATAAATGGCTCGCATGCCTCGCATGCCTCGCTGGCTCGCATATTATACACATTTTATTCTTCTTTCCAAAATGTAAAGTACTTTTACGCGAGGACTCCAAAGATGCATCCTCGGGTTTTAAGCCCTGAGGGGACAATAAAAGCGCTTCCATTTATGTATTTTTGTCCGTAAGCTTCTTAAATATTATCATTGCAGACCAGAGTATTATTAATATTATCATTAATATAATATTTCTATTGCGCGGGTTCCCTACGGAAATGCTCACCCCTGCATAACAATAATACAAATAAAAATTATATATAAATTTACAATAATTTAAAATAATTATCTTTTAAATTTACAATGAGAAATTTTCAACAAAGCTCTCAATAATTAATGTTGTTTCAGTTTAGCAAAGCATATTTCTGATTTGGTCACTGTTCTGTTGCGAGAAAGGTCAGGTTTTTTCAATCGGCGGTATAGGAGCAATTTTGCCTATTGAGCGAAAGGACTAAAATAAATTACCTTCAAATTCTTATAAGACTGATGGTTTCAGTTGGTTGGCGCGGTGTCTCATACAAACCCGTCATTTGCACGTCTTGCATTTTGCTTCCGGGTGCCGAAAATTCTGCTGCTCCTTGGAGAGGCCAAATAAAATTGTGTCCGTGAAGTGTAAGCCCAACGGCTTTCTGAGTTGCAAATTTGTTGTGACTCGTGAGTAAGTCTGTCGGTGACCTTGGCGATGGTTTGAAATTCTGAGACTTTTTTAAAAACGTACGTATTTTTCTGAGTCGACACTGGACCGCTTCCATGTCAAACGTCTGTGTGTAATGAATAAATTGTTAGCTAAATATTCCTGAAAAAGCTCACAGCACCTCCGGAACATTCCACCATTTTGACAAAAGCGACAATCTTACACTTTGCTACCCGTGCCTACGGACAAAATTTGAAAGTCACTCAGATTTTGGGTGGCTCATGTCCAGGAGAAGCCATGCCAGGGTCCTTTCTCGAGGGATGAAGAGAAAAGAGAGTTATCTTGAGGGCCCTGGGAACGTGTGCGGCACCATTATAAAAGTAACGAAACTTCTGTTTTGACCTGGGGCTGGTTGGATTTTGTCACGCAATGACAAATACGATAACTGTTGATTTTAAAGTTTGCAGGTTCTACAGTGTAAATGTTCCTGAGTTCAATTACACTTCCAGTCTTCATATGCTCACACTCAGTCAGCTATTGTTTGGCAAGAGGTGGTCTCGTCTACGGTTGTTATCAAATTTACCGAGAGACCATAGAGACTATCCGCTATGTTTCAATTTAATTGAAATTCTGTAACCTAAATACATAGAGTAAATTTTGCTTTAGCGTTTTTTTTTTTCGCAGAATTAGATTTGCACGAATGGGTGGAAAATCCCAGAAATTTGCGAAAATTAGATCCCGCGACAATTTCAAGCCACACGGTTAACGAGGTCCGCCTTCAGTGGACCCAGTCCCTCCTTTATACCCACTCTGTAGTCCACAGTCTACATTTGACTGTAACTTAGGCCTTCTTTTGTCAGGCCAAAATTAAGGCCAAAATTAGTTTAAAGTTAGGCCAGAAATTTTCATGTGGGGAGCCTTTCAAATGCCGGCAATGTTTTTGATAATATTACTCTGCACGAATAAGCCATTATGACAGTTAATTTGAAATTTAACTCAACCATGAAAGAGTGAATATCACCTATAGTATCCTTTTGAATTCAATAACACTTTTTGTACTACTCAGCAGGTGGAATATTGATCACACGTCACATATATATTACAGTATTAGAGATAATAAGCAAAACAAACTCATTAAATTAACTATTGATCAGCCATATGATTAAATTATTCCAATTACCCGTCTGATTTAATATGGTCTTCCTCCTTCTAAAAGCCACAGCAAGTTAGTTATCTAATAATAATATTATATTAACGTGGTACAGTTGAAATCCAGAAACAATATAGAGTAGTCAGAAGGATCCCTCGATGCACTAAATGTAGACAAGTATACAAACTTTTGTTCTTACCAACGCGGAAATACCAGCCGTCCGTAACACAAACACTACACAAAATTTTCAAATCTTGTCGAATCTTGCCAATAATGCAAGGTGTCTAACTTTTCGCTGATAAACGAAAGCCTAGAGAATGATCATTCAAATGAGATGTTGAGAGGAACTTCCTCGTGGTGCTGTTTAATTTAGTTTTATTCTCGCTCAATAAGGTCGAGGGGAAATGCAAATCTAAGCTTTTAATTCCGGACACAACTTCCACCTTTCTCAACAAGCTATTATAAAGTAAGAGCTTACATGAATAATTTTTTAAGCTTAAGATCAATGACAAACATTTTCTGACCTTGTCGTTTTCCAAGCCTTTTCGCAGCTCTTGAAGAGTGGGTCGTTGCTTTGCGTCATGACCTTGTGAATGTTGACTTCGATAAAACATTGTCATCGGAATAGCTTCGTTCGTGGCGTATCCGTAAGTGAACTGTTCTCGTTCTGGAGTTGTAGGGCTGTTGGGCGTAAATTTACTCGGCGAATCTGCTGGAGAAGGGTCGTCGGAGCCGTCAGAATCGGTTGCCGGTTCTGGTGGGAATTTAACTCTCTTGACCGAGAATTTTTTGAGCTCTTTTGTTGTTGACTTATCATCTCCATTTGCAGCATCCACACCAGCTTTTTGCTTCACATTCGTGTCTTCATCATTGTTTGCTGTGGGGGCTTCCTTTCCTGTCTCATCAGACATCTTGACCGGTTAAATATCAGTGCAAGTCTTTATGTAATATCACTTGCTAGCGGCTGTCCTTAAGTCAATTATCCTGAATTATCCGACTTCTCTGTTTTCGACCGTGGTGTCACAGTGATATGTGTATCCCCCACCCCCCTCCAAACAAATACATATTTTGTCGCAAAATAATTTTATCAAACCGAAAGCGCCTAAGCGAATCAATATCTTCAAATGGCATATTTTGCATATGAATGCATCGCAACTTGTACTATCATAGTAGCTTGAGGACGCGAATGTTACATTAAGATTTTTGGCAACAGTAAAAGTGACTCTTTCTGAAATACAATGTACAACAGCTATCCGGGAGCTATTGATGCTCATTTCATTGACTTCATTGAGTTATCTTACTTAGAAGGATTCCAATATCACTAGCCAGGCCAGGGCAATTACACAAACTCACTACAACAGCTCAATGATATGTGATTCGTAGCTGTTTAATATTCTCTCAGCGGATTTATTTCAGTCGCAATCATTAAACACATCTCGAAATAGCCGTGCCCGACTGGCACAAGAATAAAAACCTCAAGTCACGGTTTTCGACGCCATCTTGACAGGTAGGCAAGCAGGCGTGAAATTACAGTGTTTGCATGAGAATCCGATGTCGAATAATTTTCGCAAAACGTCCGTTCTCAGAAAAAAAATGTGAATTGTAAACAAAAGTTGTTAGGCAAAAGATTCTACTGACAAAATTTACAGGCCTCACCTGCCCTAGAATCGCTTCTTCTAATGACCTTTAGTTTTCTATACATTTGTCTGTAAAAATTTTCTTCCCGTCGACTAAATTTTCGGGGAAAAATTACAGACAAAAGTATAGTAAATCTGAAACGAGCGATCAGGCAAGTTCTATCACGGGTACGGCCCTCAAAATTTGTCGGACGAATCCTTTGCCTTGTAGCTTTAGTTTGCCAGTGATACTTTTTTCATAACCGACATTTTTAACCTGCCTTCTCCATGGCGACCGCCGGTTTATAAATTGGGCTCGGATTTTGTTATCCGGCCGGCAGATGCCCTAGACATCCGGTTTTGTCTCGGCCAACACAATCTCTGTTAACTTCCGGTTTTACCTGAAACTTCCCTTTCCGGTTATGACAAGATGTAATCGTTACGTCATGATTACGTCAGCAAGGTATACAAAACTGAACCGTGTCACAGCGCACCACTAGCCTGCGTGCAGACTTCTCCTATTTCCTTCCACCCGCGGAATTCAACAAATATCACTTTCGCTTGCAGTTTCATATTTCCTCATAAACTACAACGGGAGCCCATAACCTCCTGACTACAGTCATAGGGTCTTGTTTTTTTTTGTGCTGACTCCACGAACTTCCGTGCGATTTCCCGTTGTTTACTATCACAATGGCGGTTGCAATTGATCTGTATTAAACGCCGCTTCACCCACTTTTGGAGTTCCAAGTGCAAGCCACAAAGAAACAAGAAATACTGAGGAATTTGCAGGCGGCCGATGGTAGTAACTTTGCCCGCCCTTTCTCCGGTGGACCCTCATGTGTACACTCTCTTCCAAGGAGACCCAGCATGTGAATCTGTGTGACCAAAACAGTGGCTATTTGAAGCACTATTCTGACTAATGCCGACACTATCGATGAAAGAAATTTTGGGTATTCTGAAGAACTTACAGGTGGCCCGTGGTGACTCAACAGCATCCCCCCTTCCC
Organism: Siderastrea radians; assembly: GCA_964017195.1. Taxonomy (NCBI): domain Eukaryota; kingdom Metazoa; phylum Cnidaria; class Anthozoa; order Scleractinia; family Rhizangiidae; genus Siderastrea; species Siderastrea radians. The sequence continues at coordinate 48,388,601 of OZ024893.1, forward strand.
CCACTAAGGCGACAGCACGTGACCTGCGTGACAAAAACCGTGAAAGTGTGGTGCAATATTTTGGCTATGACCCTGGCACTCTTAGGCTTGCGACGAACTGTGAACTGCGTACTTATAGATGTCCGATATGGCGCACTGTCACGATCTTTCACCGTGTTCCCTTTAAAAACACGATTTATAAATACGTCTGCAGCAATTCTAATGTATTTCGTCAATACTACCCTGAAGTTTTCTGCGATCATAGAATGAAAAATTTAACTTAAAACATCTTCAGTAAAGGTCATGTTATTGAAGGTCATGTGGTCAGGAGGAGAATGCCCGGTATTTGAGAGATTGGATTTCAAACTTGATAAAATCTATCTGTTTACGTCATTAGAACAGCAAGGCCATTGTTCACAGGCCGCGCTACCCCAAGAGGTGTAAGTGAACTGACTTAGGACGACGACAAAAATGAAAAACAAAAAACGTCTATTTTCCTAGTCGGCGCGACGTGCACGTACGCACGACGTCCGCCTAACAAATGGCCTGTCCGTACTATTTTATGCGCAGGGATCGTTAGAAGCGAAAGGAAAGCGATGTCAGGGAGCACAGAAATACTGCGAGTGCTTCTGGATGAGGAGAACACGCGGATAATCCTGCCTTTTTATCTCGTGGTTGCGATAGCAACTACGAGATATTGTGGTGGATTTGAACGCATTCCGGTGATTATTTTCGTGAGCCTTCGTGTAGATTCGCTGATGTTCGAGAGATCTTCGGTATTCCCAAGACAGGAACTCCGCTGAATCATCGGGCTGAATCGGAAATATTTTCGTTATTTACAGGCGCTGATGTTTCAGATAACAAGGGTGTCCAGAGTTCATGCTGTTTCTAAAAGTGATAACTAATTGTGTTGTTTATCAATGACTACACGCTCAGTGATAGACAATATGTTGCGGCAAACTATTAAGAGAAATACCTTTAGATCACAACGAAAGACGATGTGTTGTTATAATAGTTTTTTCAGGAGCATATCGTTATACGCTTCTGTGTTTGTTTGGTTTTGCAAGGCGAGCTATTTCATGATTGAGTTGATGACGGCTCCTTTGTGTGATATTTTGATGGATGTAGTCCAATGTTTCGACTTACGTGTACAAAGTTGAGTTTTATGCGTTTGCGATCGAGCTGGATTGTGTTTGGTGAACCAGAAACATAAAACATTTGTAAATCGGCTGTGGCCTACGGAAAATAATTTCTTATACTGATCTTTGCTGTGAGGCATACAGTCATACACGGATGAGAACAGTCGATTTCCGGTTTTGATAACATAACACTGGCCTTTCCGTTGGCGATAATTTGTTATTTAAGAGATACGCAGAAAGGATTCGACAATAGAGAGACAATTCAACCAATTTACGAAGACTAATACCTTGGGAACGTACTAACATAACACCCTACCTTACGAACGTAGAAACGCGAAGAGGGTAAGACTAATATCGTACGTAAGTATGGGCACATTGAGATAAGTTACTAGACTTAGATGGTACGTAGTACGACCAACATAATCTTTTCAAAGTTCAATCCGATAGTAAATCTACTCACAATCTAAATCGGTTGGGTATAACTTTCTAATCCAGGCCTTAGTGCTGATGTGTTTCCAATCGGTAACAAGCGGTGCTACAAGCGGTAAATTCTACCGGCTACCGCCTGATAAGGAGAACACTATACGCACCGCGCAAAATAACAGAATAGCGACTATCTTTTCACATGCTACGCAAACAGGTTAAACTGAGGTTAAAGGTTAAGGGTTCAACAGGTTAAACTGGCAAAATATCAATTTTTCTGGTTATTACCAGAAGAATGGACAAATAAGCTAGAACAGCTGACCTCAAATGACTGAAGAAGACACCTGACTTAACACGGCTTCCAATTTACGGGAGAATTGGTCCGCTTTATCTGTAAGGCGTAAACATGCAAAACAGTCACTGTGATTCACAGAATGATTTCTCGCTATTTCCCCCTTTAGTTTGATGATACATACATTCATCGCCATCACGAAAATTCGAGTTCGATGATAAAGAAATCAGTTGTGCTTACATTTAGACTTAGCAGGCCTGTTTACGTTGCATGTTAAAAGATGGCAAAAAATCGGCTGCGAGATTGATAGATTCTCTAACTTCCTTCTCAGCAGTTTTTGAGAAACACTTTGGTTTGTGAACAACTCAGCAGACAAAAGTTAACTTAGCCACCGTAAAGAGATTCTACGCACCCTCACAGTTTCCATAGAAACTAACCCCTTTATAATTAGTAATTTAAGAAATGCTTCTTGGCGAAACAGATAGTGGTGGTGAAGGAATTTATATCCTAAGGTGCAAACGTTGCTCGAGCTCGTCATGAAGGGAGAGTTCGCGATGTGTGCAACGAGTATTTGTGAAGGAGGCTATAAAGGATGCGATGGATTTACTTGACTATACTATGAATAAAATGTCAACACATTTGTCTGGTTGCCGCGCACGAGCAGCACCGGAGGCAGGTCAGCGGACAACACCTCAAGCCAGCTCATGTACATCAGAGGAGTGGTGACATCCGTGACGGGGACTGGGATAGAGATCACTACCAGCCTGGTGTCTGGAGAACAGTTCTGTCTCACTAGCTCTCCTATGCGGATCGTCCTGAGGACCTTTTGGTCCTCAATCGGGCCGTCTCCCAGCTCCTCCTTGACAGGAAGACGCCTAAACGTACCGATGCTCTCTTTGGACGGCATCTTGTTTACTCCTTCCGTCTGCTCGACGCAGCTGGCGTCGATGCGGAATTTCTTTAGGAGGTTAGCCATCCGCAATCCTTGCGGGTTTAGCTCGTGCTTGGAGCGGATGTCAGCTGAGAAGAACCTGAGCTTGCAATGCTTCCAGGCACGATGAAGGGTCAGGAGATAAGGAATCAGAACTGTTAAGCCGCCATCATCATAAAGCCACCATACATCTATAGTTCCCGTCTGCTTCTCCCTCAACGCGATTTTTACATGCTGTAGTTTCGTGCCATCGTCGGAAGGCTCCGGAGACACCCCATCAGGGCTTGTAAGGCTTTCTTTCTCTTCCTTCGTGGCTCCCTCAGACGGCGAGGAACGCGGCTTGGGCTTAGAATATTCGTCTTCATCCATAATGGAATCGGAAGATGAATCCGTATCGTTATCGTTCTCATCGTCAACTTTCTCTACGGTGAATTCTTTCTTTTGTTCTTCGTTCATGCGAAGGATAACCAAGCCGTAACCAAGCTCGAAGACGTCGTTGATAACACCGAGGTAGTCAACTACTTCATTTATGTACTTCTTATCGGTCCAATTATTCTTGAAGCCCATGACAACTGTGTTTGGACGCATCTTCCCCAGACCCGCGAGATGCATCATGGACTGCACGCCCGCGCGAAGACTGTGAGCTGGAGAGAGAAAAAGCGAAAACAAGGAAAAAAATTAGATATGAACGAAAAGCAAAGGCGCGATTCGAATTTTAGCCAATGTCCCCTACACAAGGGGTGGTAAAGTTTCTTTTCGTTTGGTGTGAACGTTAAAATGACTGTTTTTCCTGTGCATGTTATCTGCCAGAAGGGGTGAGCCGTATTTCTCATATTTATTATCCGCAAAAGAGAGCTTTAAATGTTGCAAATTTGGATTTCATCTACCCCCTCCCCGCCCCCCTTCGCCAAATCAGAGCTTCTGAGCAGTACTTTCCTGTGGTACTGTTTATTATGCGGTACAAGGTCATTCTTACTTTTGAGTCTGTGGATGGAATTCAGAAGTGTGATCATTCTAACGAAATCTACTGAGCAATGCCTTCCTGTGGTACTGTATGTTGTGCTGTATAAAGTGTTTCTAACTTTTAAGTCTATGAACGGAATCCAAAAGTGTGACGAATCAAATCAAATCCCCTAGGAGTTTTTTCCTGTGGCACTCCTCGTTCTAGAAAAATTTCAAATTAAAGTGAAATTCGGAATCTTCTTAATTTTCAGCTCCTTCATCCTCGATAGTAAAAAGCGAAAGAGAGAGAGAAGACTGAATACACAGTACTTCTCACCTGTAGTCACAGCTCGGAACGCTTTCATTTTGTGTTCTCTGATCCACTGAGTATCATCTTCGTCGGAGGGCAGTGCTCCGAACGGTTCTTTAATAACATTGGCATACACCATAAGGCTAACATTTTTGGTAATCTGTGAGACGAGGTATGTCAAGTTGGGTCTATCTTGGGGGCGGCCCGTCAGAACCAGGCAGTGCGGACGGAAGTTCTTCACATGATCCTCTATGCGATCAAGCCGGTGCGTGAAGCGGAGTGCTTGGATAAAGGAGAATGCCTGAGACGAGGAACCCCAGTTTACCTGTCATGAATTAAAAATATACAGTTATTATTACCGTATTTCTGCCAATAACAGCTGGGGTAGCCTACGAATACAGCCCGGGGGGGACTCCCATATGAAAGGGACGGGGATGCTCGTCGGGAAATTAGAATTAAAACCTAAAGGAGACCAATCTGGGTGTGGCTCAGGCTTTGTTTGACCTCTGAAGGAGACCATGTGCTAAAACAGACAGCCAAATAAGAGCTATAGTGATTGTAATTGCACTAAAGATGGTGACACCGAAAGCTGTCTCCTATAATTAAATTTTAAAAGCATTGTTATAAACCTCTAATTTTTCGTTCATAGTCCACCCTAAGCGATACCTGCATGAGTAAAAATATCGCCTTTCCGTCCTGAACACCCCAAGTGAGACCAAAATCTGCAATTTACACCCCTAAGCGAGACGACGAGCATCCCCGTCACTTTCATAGGGAAGTCCTCCTCCCCCAGGGAATACAGCCGCCTCTCATCGCTCCCCACCGCTTGGGACGTTACGCGATGTGATTAATCATTTTTTCATTCCAAAAGGGGGCCATTATTCGAGGGAGGGTGATTAAATGAGGGGGCGTCTATTTCTAATACTGCTTGCTGGAAGTCGTTCCCAAAATATTTTATTTTCTTATACCTTTTTATCACGTCAAGTAAACTAAACCAATTAATCAGATAAAGTTAACCGAACATGGGCTTTTAAAGTAATCGCAATTTGGTTTCTTTAACTACTTTCAATGGCAATATCCTCAGCATTGGAGCTTGAGTCATCAATCAGTCTTGCTGGATCCGACCCCTCTTTAGTATCATCAAGGAGGGTATAAAAGAAGGCCAGGGGAGGTAGAATGAGAGAGGGTTGATTATTCAAGGGAGGTGAAGGGAGTGGTGTGTGAGGGGGGGGGGGAGGGGGTGATTATACAGGGAAGCAATTATTTTAAATATTTCCACCAAAGGGTGGGGGGCGTGATTATGATCTCCGACTCCATGGATTGTAGAGGATACACAAAGAATAGAGAATGACGTAATCCTAGCAGTGAAGCTGGGGGCTGCGAGGGACAAGGTGCAAGCCTGAGGAAGTACAAAAAATTTGCTTGGACTTGCACCCTTGCTGCACCCTTGCATTGCACATACATTCCTGATTCTTTGAATGCCCTCTAACTATCAGTAGAAGAAAAATAATAAATTCTCACAGTCTAACATTTTTCTCTTACCTGGGGCTTTGTAAAGTCGACATACTTGTACAATATCATGACAATGACTATCGTCACCAGCGCAGCCCACCAGTTGATTAGGAACATCATGGCCATACACAGCAGAGCACCCAATAATGATACCCACATATTGTAGTACTTAAATGAGGGCCGCCATCCTGGGGAGCGTCCCAGGGAGGCCGCGAACACTGCATAATTAATGAGAGCATAAACAATGAGAAAGAAATTGGAGATGATGGGTGCTATGACATTGAGGTCTCCAATTGCAATGAATGCTGCAGCTATGAAGAAAGCTAAGATGTAGCCACGGCGAGGTTCGTTGCCTGGACCATACCCAACACCAAAAAAGGAGATGTATGGGAAGAGGCGATCTTTACAGACAGCTTGGAATGCTTTGGGCGCTCCGACGAGACTTGCTAGCGCTGATGACAAAGTGGATGCAAAAATCCCTGCTGTAACAATTGGACCCCATCCTGAAACTAATTCCATTACCTTGAACACAAACAACAAAAGAGATTTTAAAGTTAATACAAAGGGACTTTATCTTTTGCAGCTTGAAGTGACTGTGAGACTGCCTGATTATTACTTTACATACATTCATGAGACCAACTCAGGCTAACCTGCAGATTTCAGTTCCATGAAAGCTAGTATTCCGGGGTATTCTGACTTCAGTTGGATATTCAAAGATTTCACAAAAGTATGCAAGTGGATTAAATTTGGACATAACGTACTTTGTGTACCATCATTTGAAAATTGCATTGAACAGGGACTTAACCCATTATAGGGCCAGTCTCATGCCGATTTTCCTATCTTCTTTGTCACAATTTTGATTAATTTAAATCAAAGTACCTTGCTCACACATGAATTGCTTTTAGACCACAAAGGGGACAATATTAAATGAATTTTCAAACCAAAAACAAGCCAAAATAAGTTTCTAGAGATTTTATCTGAGACGCAAGGGCAGAAACTTGAAAAATTCTGCCAGAAGTTTTCAAGTCAAACACCCTTCCATCCTGGCCATCCCTATCCAGACATACTTATTATAGTTGCCATATACTGGAATACCCATTTTAATACTACGGGGCCAATATTTTTCGGCTTCCATAGATAAAAAATGTGTCTTTTGGCTTTTCAGAGTGATACTAGAAATTGATGAGACTGCCCCTTTTAAAGCCCCAATATCAACAAACATGTTCTCCTCACTGTTTTCCATATATTATTTCTTATGGTACGAGTTGGGAGAATTTACATCGAGGCCTTTCAACATTTGTGATCCTTTCCTTTATTCTCATGGCTTGTATGCTTGATCAAGCAGTGATTTATGTAAGGAGAAATTTGATGCTTGTCACTGTTGCATGTGTATTGGGGTTTATGGGTTAAGGGTTAACTAGCGTAGGACATTCATTGCACCCCATTTAATTTTTGCATCGGCGCAACAGAAATGAGTGAGTGTACTGTATCTTTGAAACAAATATTACTGTCAAGTATCAAAGGATGGCCAAAATGTCACAAAGACTGACTAAATTGGCATTGAAGATGGCAGGTTTTGTCATCAAACATTTGTTGCACTTGTCAGAGCAGACTCAACTATAACAGTTAACCCTTTCCTGTCAGCGTTTTCCTATAGAAAAACGCATTTTTACCGCTAAAGCGGTTTTTGAAGTGCTATGATGCCAAATGCCACTAAACTTTGCTACAAAAGCGTTTTCTTACATTTTACTCAATTTTGAGCCAGCTTCTGTAGTAAATTGTACATTATTTTGCTTTCACGCATGTGCATAAGCCAAAACTGGACACCTTTTTCTGGTATAGCTCTGCCAGAATTTGGTCGATATTCAAAATGGACACATGCATGGATGGATCTGTCCTTGCTGTGCTAGCCGCTTATCAAAACAATCTGGTGACGTCAAAAATGATGACGTCACAAGTGGCTCAATGGTTCCCGACTTCAACGTCGGGAAAATACAACTCTTGACAGAGAAGAGTTAAGCAGAGTTTCACTTGAAACTTTTTTAAAAAACACTCATAAAAACTCACGTACATGTAATGGCCTGACAAATTTCAAATGTTTGATCCCAAAATGTGCAATATTTGATACCAATTAGTAGGACATTCAAGTGTTTTTTTTCTATGACATAGCCAGGCTTTTATGGAACCAACAGTCAGGTGTATATTAGACTCTGAGTTGATGATCAAACTGCTGAACTTCCTACCTGGAAATCATTGAGAAGTCCATATTTACATTCCTGCATGGCACAAGAAGCCAGAGTTTGGTTTGTACCATCTTTCAATGCCTCTTGCACAACACCAAGTGCTTCTCTTTCCACACAAGAACCCACCAGCCAGGCAAGCATTATGTACACCACTGTGCTAATCAGAATGGCCAGAAGTGTTCCTTTTGGGACGGCTTTGTGCACGCTTTTAAGATCACCAGATATGTTTACACCAGCTAGAATCCCTGTTGCAGCAGGAAAGAACACTGCAAATACGGAGAAGAAGCTTTCATTCTTATAACCTGGACTAAAATTGGTATCAAAGAGATCTTTCTGGTAGCCAGCGAAGCCTTTTGCTTTGATTCCTTCTGACTGAGGCCCGATGAAAGTGCCTATGATGACATTGACAATAGAAATAACTAGAACAATGAGAAGGAAAATCTGTGTTCGCACAACCCACTGTAAACCAACCATGGTAACCCCGAGAAGAATAACAATAGTAATGAGGCCGACAATTCTAATGTCATTAGACTCATCCACCATGAGTGCATTGTTTTCTCTGAGGATGTCCCGTACCGTCTCAGCAAAACCAACAACGTACATTGCTGTTGCCACTGCACTAGCCACTGAGAAGATTACACCAATGGAGCCACCAAACTCTGGTCCAAGACTGCGGGATATCAGGTAATAGGCACCACCTAACGATAACACAAGATGGATTATCAGTCACATGTGACCATATTTTATTTGATGTTTTATTTTTCACCTAGGTTCCCTTCCCAGATGACTGTTAATTTTTTTTACACTTCTCTATTTTTATTATCCCATTATATCACCTGTTTATCATGTTTATTTTAGTTCGCCCCCATTGGCTTGTTTAAATTTTTACAACACTTGTATCATATGTCTACACTGTAACCGTTTTACTACATATTGTAACGACTTTCCATATTTTCATTAAATCCCCACAGGAAGGGCAGATTGACTGTCTGAAATATCGGGAGAACCAATTCTCTTGTTGTTTTTTCTTCGCTCTTTTTTTTTCATTATAGTTTGTTCTAATTACTTTAAAACAGCACAATTTGGATTGTGGTAGTACCTTATAGAAGTTTCATCCCTTCCCACTCCCTGTTGTCATAGTTCTCCACTTCTTGGCCCACTCCCTCCTGCACCCCCTGCCCCGCCCTCTCCCCTGCCCTGCCCTCTCCCCTGCCCCACCCTCTCCCCTGCCCAACCCCACTGGGGCAATCAATAATTTGTAACATTTTTTACCTCCTTTAACTTCGCCATTGGTACAAACAGCAGACATGGACATCGTCGTCAAGGTCGTCACCACAGCTGATAAGAGAACAATCACTGAGGCCAAACCTATCCCTGCATGACCAACCACCCAAGACAGTCGCAAGTACAGCATAACGCCCCATATGTTTAGAAGACAGCTGAACAGTACGCCCTTGATCCAGCCGAACTTGGGTGCATTTACCACACCCCTAGTTCTCACTTCCAATGCATCACCATCCTCTAGTTTGCTTTCCTCCAGAGAAGGCTGCTTTGAAGGTTCAGCCTGGAGAAAATAAAGCATCAAACATATACATTCATACATTAAAAACGTTTCTGATTGAATTCAATCCTTTGGTTTGTACAACAAACCCATAGAGTATGAAACCTGGCAAGATGCCACTATCTGATGTTTTGACATGGGGCTGGTTGGATTCAGTCACACAACAACAAAATAGATTTAAAGTTTGTAAGTTCTTATTTCCTTGAAGTTCAACTAAGTATACTTCCAGTGTTCATAAGAATATACTTTGTTAATTTTATCACAAAAGTATATTATTTGAGCTGGTCTGCATTTCTTACAGTCTGTAGTCTGTAGTCCATATTCCATAGTCCATCATTTACACTGACTGTACGTTTGATTTTCAGGCTCTTGCCAGGCCAAAGTTTAGGTTAGATGAGACATAATTTAATAATAATAATAATAATACAGTAAAAACCCCCTTTGTAAGAACCTAGTGGTTTAAGAACCTGCTGGCAGAAATTTGGCATTTTAATACCCAAAAATATAAGAGCCTGTTTAGCCAAGCAATATCAAGGAGGTTCTTATATGTGGGTTAAAGTTAGATTAAGATTATGATAAACATTTCAACTCTTGTTATAGAGATAACGCTATATATACATTCTGTAATCAGTTTTGTTAGGCTTATCATAATACAGTTGTGAATAAATACTGTACATGTATATTTAAGGACCAAACCCAAGTTTATTCATTTTTTCTGGTAATCAACAACTACATCTCCTTTATAGAAATTAAGAACCTAATTAAGAACCTACATAGCCTAAATTGCAAAAACTGCCCCAAAATACAAGAACCTATTTTGCCAGACTTCAAAAAAATGTAGGTTCTTACAAATGGGTTTTTACTGTAATAATAATAATAATAATAATAATAATAATAATAATAATAATAACAATAATAATAATAATAATAATAATAACTATTATTATTATTTATATAGCACTGTTTCTACAAGGTCGCCAACAGCACTTTACAATATTTAAAATTAAATAATAGAAATATTATTAAATAATACAATATCAATTAAAAATACTTTTAAAAGAAAGGTACAAAGTACAAAGTATCAGTGATAATATTGACAATATTTACAATTAGACAACAAAATAATTATTTAATAAAGTGTCAATTAAAAATACGCTTAAAAAGAAAGGTCTTCAGCTTAGTTTTAAAAGTAGTAAACAACTTGGAGCTCCTCATATCCTCTGGAAGAGAGTTCCACAACATGTGGGGAGCCTTTCAAATACAATGTTTTTGATTATATAGGGCCATTATTTAAAATTAATTTTGAAATTAACTCGACCATGAGAAAGTGCATGAATATCACCAATATTGAATGTATTTTTCTAATGTTCAATATATTGCTTTTACACCATTTAGCAGATAGAATATTCATCACACATGATCATTACAGTATTAGAGATAAACAGCACAACAAACTCATCAACTTTAAATCAGTTATATGATTAAATTAATCCAACCCTTCTCAACGCCTGATTGAAATGGTTTTCTGAACGTGTTACTTTTAAAAACGTGCATATTTATGCAAAATTTCTCTATGCATAAATGCATTTCATGACAAGCTATTGAAAAGCCAATTAGCTTTCATTTGATTAAATTGTATTAACGTGGTGTAGTTGAAATTCAGCAACAATGTAATCTTTGATGCACTATAGCTGTACGTATGTTGACGTGCGTGTACTTAGAAAGCTTTCGCTCTTTATATCAACGCTGAAAACCTTGCATTGAATCATGATCATGCAAATTAATGCAAAATGTCTCTAACTTTTCAAGCTGGTAAACGAAAGCCTACACTAAGATCATTCAAATGAGATTTGTTGAGAAGTACTTCCTCGTGGTATTGTTTAAGCTTACTTTTCAGTTTCTTCCAAGTACAAATTTCACATTTTTTAAAGTTGTATTCTCGCTTATAACTTTAAATTACGGCCGAGAAGCAACGCAAATCTAATTCTAGACACAACTGCACCTTCAAAAGGCTATATCAATAATCTCACACAGATAAGCTTATGAGCAATAACAAACATTTCTGACCTTGTCGTTTTCCAAGCCTTTTCGCAGCTCTTGAAGAGTGGGTCGTTGCTTTCCGCCATGACCCTGTGAATGTTGACTTCGATAAAATATTGTCATCGGAATAGCTTCGTTCGTGGCGTATCCGTAAGTGAACTGTTCTGCTGTTGTAGGGCTCTTTGGCGAAAATTTACTCGGCGAATCTACCGGAGAAGGGTCGTCCGAACCTTCAGCATTCTCCTCGGAAGAATCGGTTAATCCTGGTTCGAATTTCACTCGGTTGACAGAGAATTTTTTGGGCTCTTTTGTTGTTGACTTATCATCGCCATTTGGAGCACCCTCATCAGCATTTTGTTTTACATTGTCTTTGTTTGCTGTAGCGGTTTCTTTTCCTGCTTCATCGGACATCTTGACTGGTTAAATATCGGGGCAATGAACGAAATATTTATGCAATCTCGCTTGCTACAACTACAAGTAAGTCAATGTGCTCTTATGTCTTAGCAAATTGATTCCTGAATTTACCATCGGTCCTGGTTTTCGCGCGCCGAAATAAATCAACCGTGTGATATGATGATGATCTGGTGTTCGATGATGGCGACAAAAGGAATTTTGAGAATAGTGGAATAGGAATCTTAGATGGGGGATTTCTCGCTACAATTTGTCAAAAATGCCGAATTTCAGTATATTTTACAAAATTCAGCTGTAACGTGATAAATTGAAATAAATAAATAAATAAATAAATAAACAGACAGACAAATAAATAATAGGTTTTCTTAGCCGTGTTTTTTATTTGTTTTTGTTTTCTCTTTTTTTCCTCTAAATAAGTTAGAGGGGGTGGCTTGGTCAGTTGGATTGCCTCAAAGACATTGCCGTGTACTGTGCTTTTTGATTTTTTACAAATTTTAATCGAACAAGTAACAAGGCAGGATAGACAGAAAAACTGACTGATGGATGGGCAGACCGTAAAAAGTTTAGAGAGACTACCCCGTACTAGGAAGGGCTGCACCCATTCTTCCCCACCCCCACCTCCACCTCCCAGCCACCATTCTAATTCTACGTTGTTTATGGTCAGCGAACCTCTGTACGAACCCATGATGCAACGTAAAGGAAAAGTCGAAAGTGCTGAACAAGAAAAGTTGTGTAACAAGATTGTGGGAAATCGCCGCTAGAATTGTGATTTTTGGTGGACTTCAGACGATCGAGAGATGTTCTCGCCCTCTGGGATCAGCCCTCAGGTAGCTGTGAAGCATTTTACGTATTGAAAATCAAATAACTTTGTGATTTTGTGTGGTTCCGATTCACGTGCATGTCTTCATGTGTCATAATGAAAGTCGTGTTTTACGACGAAATAGCTTTGAGAGGGCTAAGTGTTCAAATTAGCTAAACCTGTGCACTTTTTATCTATTTAATGCTGTCGTTTCCTGCAATATTGACTGCAGAGTAGTATTAAAAACTAGCTATCAAGATTACCTTTCGTACAACATGTAATGTATACAGTCGATCGATCGACGTTGTAAAGCAAAACAATTCTTCCATAAGCTTACATGTTACATGGAAGAGAAAACAATTGGTTTGTATTTCAATGTATTTTCTTGGAATGGAGTGTAATTTTTTACCAGGGAATGTCTATGACCTTGCAAAAATTTACTGATGTACATGTATAGCAGTGTCTGTGTGCTTTGTATGTGCAAGTTTATAAGCTTGTATAAGACTTGTGCTTTGGCCATCCCAATATTAATGATGTGTTTTTCGTTTCAAATCGTCTGACCGATCCAGTGTTTTGAATAACTAAAAGAGAAAGTTTATAGCTGGCCATCCCCAATATGTGCAACGACTGTGTTTGTTTTTTCGAGTCCTTTGTTTGCAGGTTTAGCCAACAAATAATCGAAATAACTGTGAGTAAAAATTCAGGTTCCAGTCATGACATCAGAAATTCAAAGTAACGAAAGTACCAAACAAAAAATTAATCATTATGTCATTCCCTAACCACCTTACTATAACACTCTTGTCATGGCATATATAATTGTCATGGACTTACCGCAATTAGCCTTATGGTAGCCATACCACATGCGTAACATACATTGTATGTGTAGCAAAGTGAAAAAAATTAAGCTCCTCCTATGGGCTTGTAGTGATACTAGTACTTTTCCATCCTGTTGAAGGGGGAGTTGGGTGGGGGATGATGGCTGGGTTTAATGCCCCCAAGGGCTTTTCTCGGTATTCATTGCAATTTCCTTTTTTGGATGTTTTCAGGTTTTAATAATAAAATTGAAACCAGGGGTTAAACAATGTCATACTAAATAAGTATTGTCATCTGAGGACTGATTGTGTTATACACATACTGTATTTTCTTGATTAAACACTGGACCCCAAATAAACGCGGGGTTCAAATACACTGTAAATGCCGGGTCTACCAGGCCGAAATTAAAATAAATGCCCCAGGGGTTTATTCAGGGTCCCGGCGTTTATTCGAGATGGGTATAATTATTTAATCAGGATTATGTGTCATAACTGCACAGTAGTGCTCTTTCCACTGTTTATTTGATTTTATCACATTATTCTTAATTTCTTGCACAGTACGTTTGCAGTCGAGCAGTTGCCGATATACTTCCTCCATGTTGCAAAGAAAATGTAACGCTGGGAAGAGTTCAGATACTGTTCCTGACGTTGATTTTGTTTGCTAAATGAGTTACCTGCTTCATTGAGAGAAGGCAAATTGGTGACATCGTTTCACATTTTCAAACGTTTTTGGATCTTAAACACAAAGACACGCTATGAAAGGGATAGCTCCTCCCCCTCTTTGTCACGAAATCACTGCTTCAACGACTTAAAATCAAAGATGGCGGATTACGCGAGGAACGGGAGAAAATTCGTCATTCGAAAAACAGGTCAAATGCTACCTACATGGTTGTATGTACAGCTGTTGAATTTCGATTATAAAGTACTTACTTTGTGAGATAAAATTAAAAGTAACAGCAGGAATGACTCTTTCTTAGCTCAAATATATTGTAATATTTTAGCGTATGAAATTTGAATTTCGCGCTCGTAACGGCTCTCCCAATCGCAAGATGCTGCAGGATGGCACACAGACTCCTCTCAGTCGGATGAAGCCTCTCTGAGCCTTAAAAATGCATGGCTTGTGGACTTTCCTATCACATCATGCTCTTGCCAAACTTTGTTTTAATGATTAATAAAATGACTAAACTGTAGATTGTGAAAGAAAAGTTCACTGTTAGATTCATGGCGGGCGTTTGGCCATTTCATTAGTCAACTTTGCTTTGAATAAAGGAGCTTTGAATGCATTGCTTTTGCTTCGAGAGTTTATCGTCCATTTACCTTTGACTGTCGATATTGTTACGGCTGATTCTTCTGAGAAAAACCTAAAAGATGCCTTCTTGTGTACTACGAAATGCACCTGGAGGTGAGCGCCATGGGTGGAATGTATTCACACAAACAGATCAGTGCCGCGGGCCTTGCATTTTGACCCATGAAGAGAAAACTGGTGATTCCTGGCTCAGTTGCACAAGCAGGATATTTGCACACTACTTTTTTTCCTCTAACAACATTGTGTAGCTCCCAATAAAAGTGATGCTGCATTCATAAGTGTGGGAAGTGTTATGTGTTCTATATAAGGCGCCATTGTGAATGGCTGCAGTTGTTCAACACGGACATGCTTTACCGGCCGACTGTTTTATATTGCGGCGATACTCGACTTGTATCTGAATTACACAGACCGGTGTTCTTTGAGGTGGATTTCTATATTATAACTGAGGTAAATTATTGCAAATCGCGTTAATTTTATGTTGAAATATACACTCTGTATTGTATGCTCGTGTTTAGCCGCATAGTGCTTGACAGCTTATATTGTGGTGTAGCATGTTCGAGTCTTTTAGCCCCCAAAATTTCACCCGTGAGTTTTCGTGACAAATATGATTTGATTTATTGGCTAGCTACCAGGTAGACATATTTGAGTTTCAAATGTATAGGGAAATGCGATGACATGACCTACGCTAAAACGAATCAAGTTGCTTAGCTCGTAATGTTATGAAAAGACGCACAATTCAAACAAGAGTTAGATTTGTTAAGATCATGCAGATGGTTTAGTCTGCAAGAAACACTGGCGTGAACATTTAAAAGTTCAGTAGAATAATATTCTCAAATCGACAAAAAGCTCCTGTCTTCAGACTACGCTTGTGGAGTAACCGTAATAATTTGAATTCCTCTACCACGATTTCGCATGCTGCTGTGTCTCACAAAAGGCAAGGTTTTTTTTTGACAAGAACCAAAAAGGTAGATCCAAATATAAAATTTGGCCAATTTATTCTTAAAATAATTTCGTTGTTATTAGTAAAACTTCACATAAAGTGTGTGTATGAATTTATTTTGTGAGCTTCTCACTGTGTGCCGTTTTTACGTCTGTAGGCTAGCAAGGTTGATTGACAAATGATCTCGAGGTACTTTAGGTACCTCTCCTTTTATAGCACGTCTTAAACTCCAGTACTGATGATAAAAATAAATGGTTGAAAAATGCACTCAATAAATAAACGCTGGGCCCCTAAGAAATGCCAGGTTCGGATAAAGGCTGGGTCTATGAGGCCGAGTTTTAAATAAACGCCCCCAGCGTTTAATTGACAAAATACGGCACATGTAAATCAATCAATGAGTAGAGTAGTTGTCCAGTGGTATTGATCCAGTCACAGTTAAGTTATAATTGGTATTAAACTCAGCATGCTTGAGCCCCAGTAATGTAACAAATAGGCTTACGGAGAATCACGGTGCTCTGTGTACACAAGTGTTTACAGTTTGCAGCAACAGGTGGTAGTGACAACTTTGCTGCTAGTTACTTTACAGCAACCTTTGTGCCAACCTTGCTGCGGGTTCCAAAAATGAAGTTGCTCCAACCTGGTTGCAGCAACTTAACATGTGCATTTTTGTATGTAACTAGAAGTCACTGCAAGCTTGTGTCAAGGTCACCAAAATTGATTGCTGCAACTATTTTTCCTTTCATAAGGGTAATCAGATTGAGAATTTTGTTATTGATACAATTGCAGTACAGTGCAAATGTAAGTTCACAGTCACTTTCGCGTCTCGATCCTTGACTTGATTCTAATGAGAATCGAGCCTGGAGAATCGAGAATTGACTGTAGAGAATCAAGTCTCACAAGACTCGAGAAAATAATGAGTATTGAGCTTGTCGCTTGACTGATTCATTGTTAAACTTATTGAACGAAGAAGTGGAATCTCTGGGAATACTTCATGTAAAACTTTTTCTTGTGTGAAAAATTCCACCAACATCACTGGCTAAGAATAATTAATTTTACAAGTGTACATACATTTAATTTATGTGCTCAGTACACAATTATGGCATCACTAAAAAAAAAGTAAATGAACAGAGGGATTTTCTTCATTTTTCGAGTACATATATATAAAACTGTGGGCACTGGTATTTTAAGTTTTTGTAAACGTGGTACTGTAATTAGTGTTCATGTGAATTAAATGTGGTTGGTTTTACGGGCTTCTGATATTATACGAGGGTGCGATTTTGCACAATTGACCTTATATCGCATCCGATCACGCAATTTAGTGATATCCAGACAATATTTGACAAATTGCATAATTTTTGAAAATCACAATTAAAATCTTTTATTAGGTAAAAATGAGCTGAAAACTATTAAAAATCACATCGGAAGTACGTTGTATGGAGAAAGATTGGTTTATTACATTTTGAGATCTTTCTATGGTACTTTTTTTAAATTCGCATTTTGTCAGTAAAATCCGTTTTTCAGAGAATTTTACAAGGGCGCAAGCAACATTTTTTTGACTCAGGGTTGTGAGGCTAAGTAACCAGGCATGGATTGAAAAGGGAGGGAACTGGACTGGACTCTTTTTTGTGAGAAGGAAGAAGGAACCATTTCCCGATGTGAATGTAATTTGTGCTTTTTTGTTAATGAAAAGCATTTTCTCATGTTGTAAATGGCTGTTGGAAGTCAGAAAACAAGTGTTTTTTCTTCTTCTGATACCTCCAAGTAGAAAAACTAGGTTCAAATTAACTTCACATAATTTGTTGCACGTTTGGCCTTCTTTTGCTGCACAATTCACCTTGAATTGCTGCATAATTTCTCAAAATTTTTCACACCCTATTAGAAGCCCTGGTTTTGGGATACATTGTGTATTAAAAAGATTGAAATGGTGGTGGTTTTCCGTAGATTCACCTCATTTGGCTTATGTTTTGCATGTGGGCTAGTTTATTCAAAATTGGCCTTATGTTACAGCTATATTTTCTGAGTGCAGCCATCATTTTGGTTTTTAATTAAAACATTTAAAACTCATATGGGTAAGGGTAGATTTTTCCTTGTTTTGGCTTGCTGCCCTTTGTTTTGATTTTTATTCACAAAGGATATTAATTGTTTTTAATTACAATTTTTGTAGGTTAACAAAGGTTTTACCAAAGATGCAACTTCATTGTTAAAGACATGCCTTTAGCATGAAATCTTTCTTGAGAATGGCAGTCGAATTATTGAGAAAGAAAAAAACAGTGTTTTTGAATAAATTTAAAACCACATGCAAAAGATGAGACCAATCTGAAGAAACACCAAAAACAGGCTAACATTGAACAGACGTGTAAGGTGGTTACTTGTATGCACTAAACACTTCAATGGTATGTTTTACTAAACATTGTTTGGCTTTGTTTTGTACACATTAGGCTGGTGGACTCCTGCCTCAAGTATCAACAGTATTGAATAGTTTTAAGAAAACATCCATTGGAAGATACATGTCATATGCCCAAACAAAAACACAGCATGTTGGAAAAGCCAAATCAAAAACAGAACAAAGCCTTTCAACAGAGTCAAACATAGAGACTGCCAAGCATGTAAGTACCGAATTTAAATTGCTTGTTTTTACCTTGAAAACAAACCAAGAGGAATCATGCACTGTACATGTATTTTAATTTTTTTATTGCAAGGGTTCATGGGAAACATTTTTTAGGCAGAATCTTGGTGTTTCCTGAGAAAGAAGTTTTTTTTTTTATTGTTGTGATTTTTTATTTTATTTTTAGGATCCTTATGGAACATTTCTTCATGAATTTGGCATGTCATCAGTTCCTGAGGAGTTACTAACCCAGCTCACTACTCCGCTGTCTGTCTGTCACTGTAATTCACGCGAAAGCACTCAGTGGAGGGTCTCACATGTCTCGTCAGAATCATTCTTCCAAAATAAACATGGTAAGGTGCAGGTACTTCCAGGACATGTACACTGTACGGCATCTTAGGGCTGATTTAGATGGTACAATTTTTGCTTACAGCTGTTGTATGTGACTTGCTCATGTCATGTATCCAACATGAATTGTGTCGTTTAACCCTTTAAGCCCCGAGATGAAAATGATTATTCTCCTTACTATTCTCCATACATTTCTTATGGAACTACTAAGGAGAATTTGTCTAAGTATCAAGACATCTCATCCTTGCTGACCACTTTCTTTATTCTCATCACTGGATTGTTTGAGCAAGTAGTAATTATGTAAAGAGAAATTTCATTTTCGTCACTGTTAGGGCTTAAAGGGTTAAATCAGGTGTACTGCATGTACATCTTCATGACGGTTGCACACAACATGAAAAAAAAAAAAACATGAAAAATGTGGTAGGATTTTGAAGCATGTTTTCAAACCCTATGGCAGTCATAGCCATAATCAAAATGTTAGAATGACGAGTTGTATACGATCTTTGCCTGATGCGAGGAGTGTGTGCTACAAATGTTGCATATGACAGTTGTAAGCAAAAACTGCACCATCACAACCAGCCCTTAAAATTGTGAGTACTGTAATACAGCATGATAGTGTCACTAAAAGTAATGACAGATGTACTGTACAGTTTGGAACACTTGATTTGTGATCATTTCTTGTTGTGTGAGTCCACATCAAAGAGGAATGCCAATAAAGTGCTAGAAACATTTTAAAAAAAAATTTTGATGGGACTCAAAAGGCTCGAAATAAATGGTACTCCTTACAGTGCTCTATTACATTTTTTCTACTCAGAAGTTTGTTCTTACTGCTTGAAAGAAAACTGTGTATTTATTGACTCTTAATTACTATGTTTTCCTCAGGGTTTTCTAGTTTAAGTTTGTCCAGGCCTAATCCTTCAGGAATCAAGTCATCTATTTTCATGTCTTTTACGAAATTACCCTGGCTACACACATCATGTAAGTATTGAAAACTTATTTTCATAAATCCTGTATGCCTTTCCGTACATACATGTCAGACATCTGTAAGATTGTCACAATGAAAGTGTGGAAATTTTTCATTATTTATTAATTATTGCATTTGGCAAAAAAGGAAAAGTGCTAAACCAGAAGAATGTACAGCTGTATTACATGTACTTAGTGGGTCTCATTTGAATGGTTACTCTCAAGGATTTTATCCACAGACTCAAAACTTAGAAGCACCTTGTACAGCATTAAAAAACAGCACCACCGGAAAGTCCTGCTCAGTAGCTTTCATTTGAATCAGTGGTTACACTTCAGGATTTCATCCACCAAATCAAAAGAAAGAACCACCAAGTATACATGTAGTGTACTAAACAGCACCACAGCAAAGTATACATACACTGTACATGTAATGAGTTCAAGTTTAAAGTACACCTAACCCCAAAATATTTTTTATGCTAAATATATAAAACTTTGCACCTATTTTAAAAACATTTTGCCATTTTTTGCAGTTTTTGACTTTTTTACGGGCTTCAAAACTTACGAGGAACTAAGCATCATTTGTGGCATGACCGAGTCAGAAGGGGCATGGGTCTGTTCCTGATTTGACGTCACGAACTGCTTTGCATGCATGTTTACAAAGACTTAAGGAGATGCAAATCACTTTGTGATGTCAAATCAGGAATAGACCCATGCCCCTCACTAGCCTGGTCGTGTAACAGAGGATGGCTAGATTTCGTAACTTTTACAACCTATAAAAGGTGAAGACTGAGGGAGATTTCATAAAAAAAGGTGCAATGCTTTTCGAACAGGCGCAAAGAGTTATTTTAGTGAAAAAAAAATATTTTGGGCTTAGGTGCACTTTTTGACCTTGTGCATGTGTACCGTATTTACCCGCGTATAGGCCGCACCCTAAACTTGTGACCTAATCTTGGGGAAAAATAATTTCTTAACTATACAAGAAGAGGAATCGAGTGTCAAGTCTAGATACTAATGAGCTTGTCGCTTGAGTGATCTAGCAAGAAATGAATCGGACAAATGGACTGAACTTGATCGCGAGCATTTGCGTTATTGTTTACCGGATCCAACAAGTGTGTCAAAAAATGAGGTGCAAGCATCGCCGTTTTGTGTGATCAAATGATGTCAATTGATACACATGCATTTAGAATTCGCTGCTCCTTTCGTCATAGGGTAAATTATCCCCTTTAAGTTTTTAATGTTATGGAAGTTGTTGCGATAATTCTCAAAACGGCTATGTGGCAAAACGCTCTAACGTAAAGTCGCTCGAAACTCAAGCTTTTCCCTGTTGTTGTGTAAAACAGGCATTTCACGGGCTCAGTGTAGTGACAAGCTTTGTATAGGCGATTCCAAATTTCCGATTGTTTAAGAATTTACACATTTACAGGTGAAACAGGAAGGCAAAACGTCTGTCGAGAGTGAGAGTTGTATCAAAAGCATTGTTGCGTTACGCATTGTGTATTAAAGGTTTCAAATTTTGCTTTTGATGTATGCAAATTAACGTGCGTAGGGTGAAAATAAATCATCTCTTATTTATCGCTGAAGACATAACAATGTGCATTGAACTTCGAAACTGTGATATTTTATATCAGTTTCATTTATGACTTTTTCTCTTTATGATGGGTTCTGTGTATTTTTTGTGTAGTTAAGAATTTATAGACTTATCCATGCATCCTTACTTATTTTTTTATTTGTAATTTCTTTCTTTTTTCACATATGTATATATTTTTTTATGTTAATTACTTGACTTGCTTTCTGTAATTTCTTTATTTATATATGTATATTTGTCACTTGACTTCTTTTCTTCTATACTTATGTAAACACTACCCGCCCAGGCTAGCTACTGCTATTTGCGGGATAGTGCAGTCCTTCTTACTTTACTTATAGAAAAAAGAATAATAATAATAATAATAATAAAATTAATAAACAAACGCGGTTTCATGTGAATGGCATCGAACAAGTGTTCGCGGCTTGCAAACTTCTTTGGACTTCATCCAATAACAGACATATTCAGAAACTAGATACACTCATTGTAGCGGAGATAAGCAAAATTCTTCGAAGACATGGATTAACTTGACCTCATACGATACATTCAATCAAACTGTCAAGCATTCAGTAACTTTGTTGACTCTGTGTGTGTCGGGAAATTTTGCATATTAATGAGCTCAAAACTCTTGTACCCGCGTATAAGCCGGACCCCAAATTTTGAAGGTTTTTTTTCCTTGAAAAAAGTGTGGCCTATACGCGGGTAAATACGATATATTAGGTTAAACTCATCAACAATAGATGAGCTTGGGGAATGGTGCCCACAAGGAGGGTGGAGCCACGAGTGCAGCTGAGCCGAAAGCGTAGGGTATCCATGACAACCGTGTGAGCGGCAACCACCCACCCAGCACTGTCACACTGAAAAACAGTGGAAACACAGATACTTACCACATACTTACCATGACAAAAGGGGGGGATGGGCCGGGGATAAAGCACTGTGCGAACTATCCGAAAGCGATAACAAACGCGGAATGACTTGACATCTGATGCTACACTGTAAGCCATGTGGGGCCCCTGCACAAAACCCCCGGCCACCCCGCACCAAAACCCTGAGGCATACTGCTGGCCAGCATTGTTTTGCGTTTAACCTACCCTAAATTGCATTTAGCCACACTTAAACTCATCAACAATAGATGAGCTTGGGGAATGGTGTCCACAAGGAGGGTGGAGCCACGAGTGCAGCTGAGCCGAAAGTGTAGGGTATCCATGACAACCCTGTGAGGGGCAACCACCACACCCTTCCCTCCAAAGTGCTTGGAGAATGAAGGGCCTGCACACAGGGTGGAAAAGGGACTGAAAACCCCCCCGCCTTCCAAGCACCAATTCCCAAGCCTGCAACAAACTCAAAAAGGCAAGAAGGAAATACATACCATGCCAAGGGCCTAACTGACTCTGCACCAGCTAGATGCTAAGGCTAGCAAACTGCCATGCTGCCAGACCAGACAGCGCAGCATACAAACCCAAAGACCACGAACGTAAGGAACAGCCACCGGCCACCGCGAGACAAACCATGCGTACAGTAGCGTTAAGATAAGCAGCATAGACCGGTGTTACTCCTCAGATGTCCACTATGCAAGGGCCCAGCCAACAGATTTGGTCCCGATGGATCCGGCACGCGCCATCATCTAGCAGCTGACCACGAAAGCTGCTTAGACAATTGGGATAACGACTCCGCAGGAGTTCGAATGTACAATAAGTAAGCCGAGCTTGTCCACTGCCCCAAGGCCTGAATTTGATGGTCTGGGATCCCATTCCTGGCGGCAACTGTTGCTGCTCCAATGCGGAAGCTGTGGCTGGAAAAATTGCCTTGGATACCCGCAGATGACAAAATGTCACGCAGCCACGACGTTAGTAAAGCACGTGTTAACGGCCGTCCATCTTGAAAAAGAAATAATGGGCCTGGGGTATCTCCCCTCTGATTCAGATATGCCAGCAGAGAGTGAATTGCACAAAGTGGGTACTCGCCCTGACCAATGTGCAAAAAATAGCCCTTGCGAATTGGATCTGTTTTCGAAGCCTTAATCCGAAGCCGTAAGCATGATGGCGACGAATTGAAGTCAAACGCCACATCCGCGACTCCCAGATGGATGGAGGGCGAAAAGCTAGCCAGACTGGGGACCGTAAACTCCGCTGAGCGCAAGAAACCAAAATAAGCTAAGTTACAAGCTGCCCAGAACATACCATGGTCTGGGAGGCTTAGGTCCAATGCATGAAAGATCACCATCAAAATGTCATCGGTAACGGAAAGGCGTAACGAGGACGTATCACCTTGTGTTCTCTTAATTCCTCGCAGAACTCGACGTAACCGTAGACACTCAACCAGGGGATCCGCAAAGCCCTGCTCAATATGCAGTGAGCGAACTGCCGAGAGATAAACCTTGATTGTTGAATGTTGAACCGTATTGGCCAGGAACGTTGCAAAGAGACAATGTCCACTCGTCTGTAGGGCATGGGGAGCCGGACGGATGAACTTTCCCAAGTTGAGAGCAGAAATCGTAAAACTTCTTCTGGCTGGACAAATAGGAGCTGCGAGTAGACGAAGCCAAGCCCTGCACCAAAAAGTTTTGACACTGCAACTCTAAGGAGGAGGGATCAAGAGCTCCCAGAGCTGATGGGCGATTGGAACTGGGTGAGGCTGTGCCTGAGGAGCCAAACGCCTGAATTCCTGCCAATGAAAGCGGGAGAGAGCGTCAGCAATATTGTTATGAACACCCGGAATATGCTGTGAAGTGAAAGTAAAATTAAAACGAGCAGCGGCAGACAGTAAATGACGGAGAAGACCCATGATGCATGGGCTCCTTGACGACCTGGCAAGCAGGATGTGTACGACAGCCTCATTATCACACCGAAAAAGGACATGTCGCCGATACCACTGAGAACCCCACACATGGGAAGCCACCACCACGGGAAACAATTCCTTGTACGCTATGGATTGGTCTGCCTGTGAAGGTACCCAGGCACCCCTAAACCATTCATTGTGGAAGTAAGCCCCGAAGCCCAAGGCTCCTGCTGCGTCTGACGTCACCACTATGTCAGCAGGAGCCGACATCCCCGGAAACAACCAAAAGCTCACTCCATGCCATGATGTCAAAAAGTCATGCCACCACTGCACATCCAGCTGAAATTCAGCGTTAAGGCGAATAGGGTGGTCATGAGTCCGGAAACAGCAAAGCAGATCAATCATCCGCCGCAAAAAGGTACGACCAGGCCAGACAACTTTCGCAGCATGATGGAGATGGCCGATCAGCGACTCAAGTTGGCGTCTGGTGCACCACTGTCTATTCCGCCAAGACTGGATCAACTCCTGTAAAGCAGCCAGCTTTTCGGTTGGGAGACGAGCTGTCTGTTTGAGAGAGTCTAGCTCAATTCCCAACACCACTAAACATGTGGATGGGCCAATGCACTTGTTGGGGTGAAGGGGAAGGCCGAGTGAGCGACAGACAGCCAGCGATGTTTGTAAATTTTGAGAGCATTGCTGAGAATTAGCCGGACCAGCGGTGATGAAGTCATCCAGGTAGTGCATCTGGTCAAGAACATTGTGCTTATTTCGAATTATCCACTCCACCGGCTCAGCCACTGAATTAAAAATGTAAGGTGCCGAGCGAAGGCCAAAAGGGAGGGCCAGGTCCACAAAGAATTGGCCACGCCACTTCATCCCCAAAAGATAACGATCCTCCGGGTGAACTGCAATATTGCGATAAGCCGCCTCAACGTCAAATTTAGCCATAAGTGCCCCAGACCCATGCTTCGCAATCATGCTAATAATCTGGTCAAGCTTAATGTAATGCATGGAAAATTCATGACAAGTCCACAATGAGGCGCCACTTGCCAGGTTGACCCTTCTTAGGAATTACCCCAAAGCTGCTTACTTGTAGGTTTGGCAACGGAATTGACGGGAAGGGGCCTGCAACCCTACATCGAGCCACCTCATTGGCCAGGTAATCATCGATGACCTTGGGATTCTGATAGGCTGACGGTTTATTTTTCTTGGCGGCCTTGAGCCTGCGAGCAGGTCGGAACCCCAAACTGAAACCATGTTGCAGGCCTTCGAGAACATAAGCAACTGCCCGTCGATCAGGGTGCCCAGCCAATTCCAGAGTAAATTGCGACACGTTCAACGGAGACACCACCGATACTGGATGGAAGGCGGGACAGCCTATGAGAGGCAGAATTGCGATAAAATCAAATGCTTGACATTGTACAACCACACCCAAATATATATCTCCATAGATAGATATATCGATTTTTTAATGCGAAGAATTAAGCTTACAATTCTACAAGAAATGTGCTGCTGAACTGTGCTTGCACATGACCGAGCGAACCAAATATTCAAAAACAAAATACACGTCAACGTTTTACCTGCACGGAGCATCTTATCGTAAGAAGATGAACTTAAAAATTAACGAGCTCACATGCACCTCAACTGCAACTAACAACATAATGGTGACGGCCATTAAGGCCGTCAAAATCACCAGCAACTAAAGCGGGGCTAGAACAAAGTCAGGATGTGACCACAACTCAGCGGCCGTTAGGCGACAAACAAGGATCCGTTCAAGTACGGCAAGCCTTTGCCCGTGCGGACGATCCCGAGGCACTTGGCGAGCAGCTGCGACGTTTGGCGTCATCAGGACTTTCCTTGGCAGACTGCTTCAAGCAAGAATTTGCCCGATGTTCGCCTGAGCACACGCTGCACTGGTGAGTGTAACGGCAGGATGCAAACGGGGCCGCGCAACGCCCCTTGTTCCACGATTTACAAAGGATGACCGACGAGGACGATCCTGGGGGCTCGGGTGATTCAGTCGACGTAGATGATGGAGAACTACGAACTGACGAACCGGCGGCATGGAAGTTAAACAGCTGCACATTCATGGCTGACCAATCGGTTAGCCGTGTCGCGGCGGCGTGCTCGCGGAAAGCTTGGTCATAAGCCAGCCAAACTCTGCCGGAAAAGTGGCGGTACGTTCGAAGAATCAGCAGCTTATACTGAGTCAAATCTTTCCAGCGATTCAGAAAGGACGACACCAGAATAAGGGAAAAAATGGCGAACACCTCCATCCACGAAGCGATGTCTTCGATGCGTCGTCGCTGTTTTTTCGGCTGAGATGTCAACACAAGTCGACCATCTAACAGAAGCTGAGGTTCGGCTCTTTCTGTACAAGATTGACCGCCAGTAGCTCGCTCAAGTCGACGTACCTGCCTGCCACAATCTGTACCACGAGCTTGGCTGGAACAGGCGAAAAACCGGGACCAACAACGAACGGTTGATCCATATTTGCAAGGACGTTTGAACGATCGGCGACATCGCGAGTCGCACCGTTCAGCAAGCTAGAAACACCTGTGCTGTAAACAGACGACGACATAGCAGGCATCACGAATGTAGACACAAACGAAGGCACTACCATAGAAGTAGATGATATAGGCCTACCTTGCTGCGATGGTCCGGCTCCTGCAGCCAAGAAATTGCTCGCCGAACTGTTCAACAATGGCGGAACGGATGGCGGAATGCCCCCAGAACACGAACTCGTCGTATTTGCTGCAGGAACCGATGGATTTGGGGCCTCGGCCAGAGAAGAACTTGGCTGATTAGTCGTAACTTGTGGAGTACGTTGACCCGCTCGTTCGGCGGCTGACGCAGCTTGTACTGTTCGGGCGATGAAAGTCGCAAGAGCCGGCGAAACTCCTTCATTTCCAACAGGAGCTTCAGCACGAGACGTAGGAGGCAAGCCCTCGAGCGAGCCACTATTTGAAGGCGTACCGGCATCTGAACCATTTTCCTCGCCGTCAACTCGATGAAGAGGAGCTGTTTGATACTATTATTAGTCGAACGCATCCCCATAGCAAGGGATCGAGCGAATAAACCTGAATAAAGCACTGTGCGAACTATCCGAAAGCGATAACAAACGCGGAATGACTTGACATCTGACGCTACACTGTAAGCCATGTGGGGCCCCTGCACAAAACCCCCGGCCACCCCGCACCAAAACCCTGAGGCATACTGCTGGCCAGCATTGTTTTGCGTTTAACCTAGCCTAAATTGCATTTAGCCACACTTAATATACAGTACAGGACCAACTGAAGGTAATTCTCAACACGTTTCAATCTGAAGTGTCTTATGGTTGTTGTACATTTATATGACTTGTGCAATTTAACTCTCTTTGTTTGACCTTTAATTTTTTTTGTCTTATTAGTTCATATTGAAAGAAGGGGATTTCATTCAGTTTCGGTAAAAAGAATTCAACAGCTAGAGGAACGAGCAAATGCTGAGGATCACAATCCCAGAGCACAAGCTGAATATTTAAAGGTCACTTTTGAAATGTTGATTTTAAGTATCATTTAAATTCTTGTTTGTTATTCTCAGTGATCTTGATCAGAATTGTTATAAAGCTTTTATTAAGGTGGTCCTGAAAGGAACATGCTTGTACATGTAGGTGGTCGTGAACTAGAGAAAGTTTCCCCTGCCTTTGATATTATCTATGAATTGGCAGTCATCTTGTAGTTGATGGTCAAGTAACTTCATTTTGGCTTCTAATGGCAGCCCTTCTGGAAGTTCATTTTTCAGCAAACTTGCCTTGGAATCTCCTTCAATTTTTACTCTTTTATTCTATTTGCGACATTCACCAAATGTAACAATTTCTTTTAGTTTAAATTACATTTTATTGTTTCCCAAGGTTAATTAAATTTTAAATAATGGTAACATGAAGACACAAAACAAACAAATAACTAAAGAAAACTGCTTAACGCTTTAAGCCCCAACACTGATCAGCATCAAATTTCTCCTTATCATATCAGTGGATTATAACACATACAAGTCATGAGAATCAAGGAATTGATCACTGAAGATCAATTGTCTTGACGTTCAAACAAGTTCTCCCAAATAGTGCTCAACAAAATATATGGAGTCCAGTAAGGAGAATTTGTATAATAATGCTGGGGCTTAAAGGGTTAATTATTAAACTTTTTATACCCTGTGCTTAGGCTTTGGTTCACGAGGACCCAAACTACGTGATAAAGAGATACGAGAGTGGAAAATACGCCATAGATGACTCTGTGACTAAAGAGTACCTAAAGGTATGCACTATTTTGTGCTTTTTGATGGATTCTGCATTTTTAATGATAATAATAATAGTGTGAAATTTATTGTAATAATTGAGGCTTTGAATAGGATGTAAGCTGTTAGTTCAATACTGAAACCATCATGATGGTTGTTTTAGATTGCTGTCATGGTACTGTAGCGATGTTGACTGATGTACGGTGTATCTACATGTATATTTGTCTATAGACGTGGACTAGGCACAGTTTGTTAGAATCAAATTTTAACTGTAAACCAGTGTTCTTATTTAACCCAAATTCTATTACCTTTAAGTTATGTTTGAGCAAGAATCAAATTGAAAATGATGAAATAAAAGTAAATAAATAGAGTGGTGAGGTGTTTCCAGTTTGAGGTGGAATTTAGAAATGCTACAATGTAGTTTTTGTAGAGGTATCAAAACTGGAGAAACCAGAGCAAGTAAAAGAACCTTTAATAGCCCCCTTCCCCCCCCCCCCCTTCCTTCCCATTAAAAAAAAAGAATCAATATGATTGTTATTTAAAATGTTTTGAAAAGTAAGTTAAAAGAAGAAAAAAGCCAGTTTGCAATTGGTCCTGTGTTACGTGTACCCTGCTGTGCCTGTATCCAAGTGATTGCATCTGTTCAAAGTGAAAATGAAAGGTTTAGAAAACCCTGTAAAGTTATATAACAATTATTATAGAGTATTATTTTGGGGTCTCACAGTATGATTAATGGTTATTTTACAGGCCCTTGTCTTGACAGACAAACTTGCCATACCCACAGATGTCAGCCGGGTAAGTAATTTGAGTGTAACAAGGTAAAGTTTATTTGAATACAAGCTTAATGGGCCATTGAACTCCCCATCAGACACAACGTTTGTGCTATAAGGAAATCAGGTGTATTGCTATATTGCTAAGGGTGGCGAGAACCACAAGGGTAGTGAACAAAAAAAAAAGCGAAACGGAAAAAAGGTGGGAATCACAAGAAATTATAGTACAACGCTAAATTTTGGCGTGCTCCCATTGGTCGAAATCGATCATGTGATGCGATAGTGTCTCTCCTCAACGGGCGCCTTATCAGCGAATAGTGCAGCCCGCCTGTTCAACTTTTGCTCAAAATTTAGTGTTGTACAAAAAAACAATAGAGTTCTTCTGTCCCAGGCCCTATGAT
The DNA here is from genome assembly GCA_964017195.1 of Siderastrea radians. Lineage (NCBI taxonomy): Eukaryota > Metazoa > Cnidaria > Anthozoa > Scleractinia > Rhizangiidae > Siderastrea > Siderastrea radians. Next base: position 48,417,957 of record OZ024893.1, read on the forward strand.
AGGTTCCCTCGGAAATTTGATGTTCAAACTTCATATAAGCCGATAAGCTAATATTTGTTGTGAACATCAAATTTCCTCAGGCAACCTATCACACGATAGTGCCTTCGACAGAAGAACTCTATTGTTTAAATAGGGTACACTGTATATGAGATTCCAGAAAGCCATAATGCTAGGCAAAGCTTCATGAATTTTTTATTGAAACAAGGATTTTTTTTAATTTTGTCAAGTAGTGATGGTGTAAATTGAAAATGGCCCCCCCCCCCCTTCCCCCCAATGACACAAACTCTGTAAATTTGTTTGATTTTTAGCAGCCATTGATTCCGCTTTCAGGTAACCAATTAGTTCCGAACTTGGCAGGATCACCATTTTTTAAGGGGCCTTATTGGATGATAGACTTACATCAGGCAGCTGATGTCAGCAACTCTTTTTCTACCCTGTACTATTTGTCTTGTTACTTAGTGACCCACTGAGGTGGGGGGTGGGGTAGCCACTGAGACTGGGTTATGGTCTGCCTGCGTGGGTAACTTGGACCCTGAGTGCGGTGTACAAAACGCAACTGAGTGCAGCAGAATAATTTTCGATGAAAAAAAATATTGTTAGACGGTATACCTAGAATACGTGGTAGTTTGTAGGTTTGTATGATGTTTATTACATTCTTTGATGAATCTTATTGTTAGATGGCTCCTGGTGAGCATGGCAGCCCTTCCGTGTTAGGCTCATCTACAGCAACAGCTAGCAGCATTCCAACTGGAACTGAAGAGAATCCAACGTACGTTATTATGCAAAATCAGAAAGGTAAGATCCTGGAAGGTACTCAGAGATACTGTAAGCTAGGTTACAGTTGTCAGGTCTTAACTTGGGAAACAGTTTTACATGTATGTTTTCCTGAGTATCTGATGGCCCAGCAACATTTCAGGATCATGCATGTACATGTACATGTATGAGGATTGATCTGAAATTCTGAATAATATTACTGATGGTGCACGTTACCAGATCTGGGAAGCTGGGTCTTCCCTGATTCAGAAATGTGCATAAATCTCTGATCAATGCACATTTGGATCCAGAAACATGAAAAGGACAACTTAAATCTTTTTCTTCAACTTTATCTGTGGTAATTGCAACTACTTGAGCTAAACCAGCAGAGGCAAGTGGCTAAGTTATACAGTACTTATTATTGTTATGCGCGGGTGAGCATTTTCCGTATGGAACCCGCACAATACAAATATTAAATTTATTTATTAATTTATTACAGTACCTTCTTAAGAATTCATTGTAATTGCATACAACAACATGGGAATTAACAGCTGTTTTAACAGCTATGCTTACTGTTTAATAAGAATGATTGTTTCTTGTGGATAGGGGCATTTTTCAAGGAGCAGCTTTGGAACACATTCAGATTTCTGATTGCCTTGTTTCTAATCCTCTCTCTGATTGAAGCCCAACTACAGATGAAGAGTGAGTACAAACTGAGTCTATTCTTCAACTGCATTTCTAATTTTCTGACGGTATTTCTGTTGGTGTGGGGCATTCCACAGGGTGCAGAAGAGTCATATTTAACAGTAATTTCTACCTTATTTCACTGTATAAATCTCTCTTGTTGATATGAACTTGACCAAATAACCGAATTGCCATGCAATCTAGTCTTGCTTCTCATTAAATTTTATCGTCAAGCTGAAAGTGGCATACAGCCGTGACTGTGAGTGTGTCATGAGTAGTGTTATGCCTTTTGTAGAAGCTTTACAATTTCATCTCAGGCCACCATTGTAAGCTTTCAGCTTGGGGTTAAAATATCACCAGTGCACAGCAAGATTGCATGTTGCCTTGTTCAGTCATGTTCATATCAACAAGATCACACACCGTATGGTGTACACCTAGGCAAAGGTTTATACTAAATATACATGTATTGTTATACTGAATTTGCTTTACCTGCAGTGAGCACAAATCAGAAAGATATCCAGCCTGATAGCTTGGACAGAAACACTCGATTCACTGACGTGCAAGGGGTAGGTCGTTTTACAAGCTGTTTATTTGTTGATTGTTTGATCCCTGAATGCTTCAACGGTTTATGTACTATGCTTCTTTGTGTTTCAGGTGGAAGAAGCAAAACAAGAGTTAAAAGATGTGGTTGAGTTTTTGAGAAACCCCGAAAGATTTAAACGGCTTGGAGGGAAGATGCCAACTGGTGAGTTATCTAAATACATTTGAACTCTTTAAGCCTCAACATCATTACAGGGATGTCACCAAGATTTTTAGTTGCCAGGTAAATACAACAAGTAGGCGGGAAAGAAAACAGCTAGGGATTTCTTTTGGTTCTATGTTTCTTCTATTTTCCTATGTAAGTAGCCGTGGGCCACGTTCATAGTAGCAGGGGGAAATCCCCGGTCCCCGCCTCTTAATGACAGCCCTGTCATTATTCAAATTCTCCTTTCTGGTCTCCATACATGTCATTCAGTACTAATTGGGAGAACTTGTTAAAACATCAAGACTATTCATCTTTGGTGATCATTTCCCCATTTCTCATGACCTTTATGTGTTATAATGCACTGATATGGTGGGGAGAAATTTCATACTGGTTACTATTGGGGCTTAAAGGGTTCATGGGCTAAAGTAGGGACACACAGACTGTCAACAGAGCTGCAATTGGATTCAGAATAAAAAAGTCAGGAGCTGATTCAAGGTTCATTTTCTTTCTATAAACAAGAAACGCTTCACATGATTTTTGTCTCTCTGCTCATGCCAGTGTACAATGTATTTTATAGCAAAATTCATTATCTGATGAGTGAATTTCCACCTTAAATTTCACGAGAAAAACCGATATCGTGATGAGTACGATATTGGTTTTTCTATGCATTTTTCTAGTGTGATTTTTTTTACGTCAGTTTTTCTTGGAGCTGTTATTTCCTTGAGCATGTGTTGGATGTGAGATAATAGATGGCCAACGAGACCGATAAACCAGCCTAGAACTGAGAACTCTTTTTTTGATTTTTTCTAAGTGGAAATTTTAATTTAAAAAAAATAGTGTTCTAGCCCAATGTCAGGGGTTAATGCAACAATGAAATACACCTGTAGTTAATTTTAAAGTTTGTTGTGTTGTTAGGTGTACTGTTGACCGGCTCTCCAGGGACTGGGAAGACTCTTCTAGCCAAGGCTGTCGCTGGTGAAGCTGGGGTGCCATTTTTCTTCTGTTCTGGTTCAGAGTTTGATGAGATGTTTGTCGGTGTGGGTGCTGCAAGAGTTCGAAACCTCTTCTGTAAGTATTATATGCCACAGCTTATTCTGCCGTAAGGTACATGTCTTACCAGTTAATTAAAATACGTGCTTGAGTAGACATTACCCTTGCGTGAACTTCTATTGAATGGCCAACAAAGAAACAAATGCTGCACAGGGTTATACTGTAGGTAGAGAAAGTCTAAGCAGTTCCTTCAGGCGCTTTGAGACAGATAACAATAATGTTGAGGTTGTACAGTACAGCCCAAAAATAATGCACGCGCAAAAACTTCTTTTTGCGTCCGCAAGCCGGCAACTTCTTGCGGCTACTTGCGGGACGCTTGCGCTCGAATGCTCCAAGCCGCAAGAACTTCTTTGGGTTTAGAAGTTAAAACCGCAAGAACTTCTTTCTGGACCGGACCGCAAGTAAGCGCAAGAACTTCTTTCTTAAAACCCGGAGAAGGTAAAAAAAAAAAGACCACTTTTTAGGGCAAGGCACAGTCGAAATCTTGCGCCATATCTTGCGCGTTCATTGTTTTTGGGCTGTACTGTATTGACTTGATTGTTCATTTAGATGACTGGGCACTGTTGAGGCTCATTGTTTGTTATTGCATGTGATTTTCAGCTGCAGCCAGAGAGCATGCACCTTGTATAGTGTTTATTGACGAGCTTGATGCTATTGGTGGCACCAGAATTGTTCATGATCACCAGCCCTACTCAAGAATGACCCTTAATCAGTTGCTTGTCGAGTTGGATGGGTAAGTTGACTATAGTAAAACATGATTTCAAGACATCTAATTCTGGTCTCAATTCCTACATTTATGTTACACCCACTATACTTCTTCATCTTTGGGAAAATACACAAAGACAACAAAGAGAATTCTACACTGTAGTTTTGGGGCTGAAGGGAAATGAGCTTTTGTGGGCTTTTGGTATTCCGCGAAACGAAACGAAACAAACGCTATAAAGTAATAATAATATATAAGGCAAGTCTACAATCAATTGTACACGAGAATTTTTTCTCTTCGAAATCTTTTCTCACCAGAAGCCTTGCTTCGCCAAATACTTCATTGTGTTTGTCTCGTTTCGTTACGTTTCGTTTCATTTCGCAGAACATCATAAGCCGCATCTGTACATCTATTGAACTAAGAACTGGTCGGTATTAATGCGGGTCTCAAATTACGGTACATTGCTAATTAAGTCGAGCGTTAATTTTCGCGACCTTAATTTCCATCATTTTAATTCCAAATTCTGGATCCAGTCCAGACATTCTTGACACCAACAAAACCATAGCATTCCTACATTTAGGCAGAATTAAAAAACGCAAATTGCCTGTAAAGAAATTGCCTTATACACCTGTGGATCTGTTTCGGTTCGTTATTTTTAAATTCAGTCATGAAATAGATTTGACCTTAATTTCCATCATTTTAATTCCAAATTCTGGATCCAGTCCAGACATTCTTGACACCAACAAAACCATAGCTTTCCTACATTTAGGCAGAATTAAAAAACGCAAATTGCCTGTAAAGAAATTGCCTTACACACCTGTGGATCTGTTTCGGTTCGTTATTTTTAAATTCAGTCATGAAATAGATTTGTTCCAGTTGTGATCACAAAGTGTTTCTTTGTGTTAATCGCGTTAATTTCCCTCAGTCTGAAATTTTACCCCCCCCCCCCCCTTTCGCGTTAATTTCCTTTATTGGGGAGTAATTTTCCCTTCAATTCGCGTTAATTTGAAATACCTTATCTGAACGCCTGGAACAGGCTAATTTCCTATAATAAGGTAATTTGTCTCAATTTTTCTTTTGGCTTGTCAACCTTCCTCCCCTACGAACGTCTGCTCAACAGAGCCGTCAGAATAATGCGTTCTGACATACTGTGCGTTTTACCCAAAGGACTGGTCATCGTTGTCTTGTGATTCAAACTCAATGCCATTCATGAGCGTAGGCCACAAGCATGTGTACATTTTCAACACTCTTTGGAAAGAATACCTTCTCAATGTACTGTGCATGAACAGATTTCAAAGCTGCGCGGTAAATGTTTGGTCTAAAAGCTTACACTTTCCAAGTTATTTCCTCAGTTTTACCATCATGGTGGAACCAAACTGCACAAGGAAACGAGAGAAAACAACTGAGTGAATTTTGATGTCAATAAGGTCAAATTTCATTTTATATCAAACCTGTAAACGGCCTCTAATTGGTGAAATATCTGTTGGCTGCATTAAGCGGAGAGTTATCCATGGGGGAGAATTGGATTGCGTAGCAAGCTCGAATCTAACATCTGCGTTGGAGGCTAAGTATTGTGTATGTGCTTGTTTTAAAATAATTATCATTAAACCTGTATTTTTTAGATTCGACAAGACCGAGGGAATTGTCGTGATTGGAGCAACCAACTTCCCTGAAGTGCTAGACAAGTATGTTCTCTTGCGCATGTAGCTTATTATAAGTTAATGGTTTCACCCCAGGGATCTCAATAGACTTGAGTCTGTCTACCGTGTTCATCTGCACTTTTATTTATAAAGTAGTGTTGGCGTGGACCACTGTTGGCGATGTTTCAGAGTTACTGATGCATTTTGTGGCCCTGGTGATTGACCTGGTTGCCCAAAACTACAAGTAGGGCTGAAACGATATACCGACGCATCGGTGAACCGCGATATTTTTTCCAACGATACGAATATCGATATTTAAACAAGATATCGGGATATTACGATGCAATAAAATATGCTACGTCAACAAATTTGGGAAATCACTGTCTTTAATATTCCTCACCCAAGCTCTACATTTTAGCCATTGTAAGGCGATTTGATGTTGTGTCATCACTATGTTAAATTTGAAATAAATAATTAGCAAGTAATCGAGGTTGTTGGTAACTAGTTTTGTCGCGCACAGTAATGTATCGTATCGTGTATCAGCAGGCTTGTCCCTAACAGCCGGCAGCCGGCAGAATTAACCGGCTACTTGGATTGTTTGTGCCGGCTACTTTCGTGTGATATATATGTATTTTTAAAGACAAATTATTTGTTCCTTTACTGGCGTAGATATATGAAAGTAAAACTTATTTCCCATTGCAATTTATTGACTTAAAAATAATCTTAAATATAGTCTGCTGGCACAGAGATACACGATTATTAATTACGTTGAGTTCTGGGAATTACATGTAGAAAACCGCTGAAGGCGTGAGTTTATACAAATAAAATTGTAAAGTTACGATTACTTTTGGAACTGATATCATTGGAAATTTGTGCTCAGAATCAATGAAATTCCGTTTCTGGGGACCTAAAATGTAAAACTTTCCTGAAGGGGGGGGGGGGGGAGAATGCCCCCAGACCCCCCTAAAAGGGATCACCTTCGGCGCTCGATAATATCACTATCCGGCTATTTAGAAATTTTTGCCAGCTACTTGAAAAGCTGTGGACAACCTTGAGTATCATATCGTGGCCCTTGTATTTAGATACTGTATCGTATCGTGGAATTGCTAAGCTAACACTTATTCCAGTGAAAAGTGTTCACAAAATAAACCGCTAAGACTTGGTTCAGCTTAATAGCCCTTTTCACAGTTACCTTTTCTCATTTGCGTGACAATGTATTTGAACGTGGATGTGAGGCAATTTCGGGCAATTTTGCACTTTTTGCCCGAAATTGCCTCACATCCACGTTCAAATACATTGTCATCCAAATGAGAAAAGGTAACTGTGAAAAGGGCTATTTCATCGACAGCACAAATTCCCGCTTACCGCCGATTTTCAGGTCTGTATCCAAAACAAACATCTTCGTCTTTTCTCTCTACGGTTACAACGGGTTTTTCAGTTTCACCCCATATAGTTTAGATGATTTCCTCATTGAAGAGAACTAGATTTGTGGTACAATTCTCGCCACACCGAGAATGCAGCACTGAAGAGTTTGACAAAACTTTTGCTGATTTCGTCAGCTTTACGAGTTTCATCCGTCTGTACTCTTATTGGCAATAAAAATTAGTCACTCAGTGCGCAAGAATTCGCCCAGTTATTGTAAAAATTGTCATGGAAAATACCGTTGTATGAGAAAATTACTATTATGTGTATATCCTTCGCACAGGGCCCTTATCAGACCTGGCAGATTTGACACCAAGATTAATGTCCCCATGCCTGATGTGAAAGGCCGATTTGAGATCCTCAAGCTGCATCTCAAGAATGTGCAAGTTTCAGATGGTATGATTGGCATTTTTGTTTTTGTTTTTCAGGACTGGCGATATTGAGAAAATTTGCCTGTTTGCAATTTAGCACTTCAAGGGCATTATTAGAAAACATGCCCGTAGTTGACGTGCTTACGACTAACTCTCTCTGTGTTTGTCTTACTTCAGATGTCAACATTGAGGTGCTTGCCAGGGGAACAGCAGGCTTCTCAGGTAGGACAGAGCTGCATGTGCATGTCGGTTCCTCTCTGTTTGAGGAGGGCAAAAGGATCGTGTTTTGGGCAGGGATGTCTGTTAACAGCAGAACCCACCCTGTGACAAACCTGTTAATCTGTTCTTATGCAGTCCGAATTTTTTATCTCCAAAAACCCTGTCAATCAGACTTCAACATAACGGCATGTTGTTGGTCATTTTACCAGGGTTTTACCGCTGCGTGTATATGGAGGAGGTTTACAGCTAAAACATATCAAGTAAAACATAAGTTGAAATTCCCTGATCACAGCCAGTTCTACATGTACAATTGTAAACAGTTTTGACTTTCCACGGGAAATCTTACACTTAAGCTTATCCGTTGTCTGTTCGTTTGCCTTTTAAACGCTCTGAAAAAGCGTTCGAAGCGCTTGCTAATAAACCGTTCGAAATTTATCTATCCTTTTGGTTAATCTGTTACCCCGTTCGAACGGTCAGTTCTATTCGTTCAGCTAATATTTAGCCGTTTAAATGTTTTGTTCGTTCTTTTTGATTGCCGGAAGTTTCGACTGCAATTTAACTGGTCAAGAGAAAATTCGCAAAGCCCAGCGAATAAGATTTATCTTAAAGTTGATTGCAATTTTTGCATTGTCTCAAACTATATTACTATTTCCTTACCACCAGTTTATACTATTTTATGGCGGCCCTTTATTTACTAATTGCTTTACTGAGATGCTGATGTAGTTAACTTTTACATAGGTGCTGACCTAGCTAACTTGGTAAATGCGGCAGCTATTTATGCCGCTACTGAAGGAGACCAAAGTGTTACAACCAAACATCTTGAATTTGCAAGAGACAAGATTCTTATGGGTAAGTATTTGATGTGGATGGGCGGCAAAATGCATATTTATATACCACTGTGGTATTCGTCACTTCACTCATCTGGCCATACATAATTATTATTATTACTCTTCATGTTACAGATTGTTATGCTTTCTATGATGGACGTAACCCCCTGCTTTTTTCAACCACACATACCCTGTCCACTGCCATACTTCTCCGTTATAGCTGTTTACATCATCCCTCCACCTCTTTGATAGTACCTTTCTTGATCTCTTTTCTGGAAAAGTTTTCCCAGAGCATCCAGTAGGCATAAAACCCATAGAACTTTGCAGTTCTCTAAAAAAGTGGCTGTCCATGCGACACCCTCTCAGACACATTTTTGGCTGAAAATCTTTGACTTGCAATGAAGAATCTATGGGTGTTCACCATTTGTCGGAACTGGCTGGCCAGATTAGTCAGCTTGGATGGAATGCACAAGTCCGAAGGATAAGTTTTACCAGTACGTGGAAAAAAGTGGCGGGGGTAGGGGTGCATTAGAGCCAGCTGTTGTAACCCACCCAACCCCCGGATAAAAAAAAAAAGGAAAAAAATCAGTGACACAAGCCTGAGCGAGGTAAACCGGAAGTGAAAAGGAGGAGTTTGTTTTTGCCGAGTGAAAATCAAAAGGTGAAGACTAGTTACGTATCAAAGAAAAAAAACGGGTATTACTAGATCCGGTCATTGCCAATTGACAATGGCCAGTTTAAAGAAAGAAAAAGAAAAAAAAACTGTACATGTAGAGAGTACCACCTTAAGTATGGGTTATTTTGAAGAACAGACCTCTTTGGCTGGCCAGTCCTAATAATGGTCTGCACCCTAAGGCTTGAGAGTTTAGAATCTATAATTACAGTAACAAGCTTGTCCGTCAATCTAACTATTCTGCTAATATTGCATTGCAAACTTGCTTTCTAAAGGTCCTGAACGAAAGAGTGCAGTCATCGAAGCCAAGAACAGAGAATTGGTAGCGTACCATGAGGGTGGACATGCACTGGTGGCTCTGTATACTCCAGCAGCTATGCCAATACACAAAGCTACAATTGTACCACGTGGATCAGCCTTAGGCATGGTATGTATTAGTACTCTTATGATTACCTCATTGTAGGAAATTGAGGCTCCATGAAATAAACGCAAGATTAAAAAAAAATTCACGTAACTTTAATTTAGGTGAGATCAATATTTTTTTTCTGGGAGCGTTATTTTCCGCGACCTAAGTGAATTGAAGTATTAATTTTCACAACCTTTGCTTCTATCAGTTCGAACCCAAATTCTGAATCCTGGGGTATTTCAGGCAAAATGGTGAACACACCCCTCCTGGCTTTAATTCCCTTTAATGGGTAATTTTACCTACTCTCTCTCTCACTATTTCTCACTTACACTCCTTTAAAGGTCGCCCAGTTGCCAGAAAAAGACGAATTGAACTGGTCCAAGGCACAGCTCCTTGCAAGGCTTGATGTAGCGATGGGCGGACGAGTTGCAGAGGAGATAATTTTTGGAAAGGAGAACATAACTACTGGTAAGCCATAAGTTTGACCATAAATAAATAAATGAATGAAAGAACGAGTACATGAGCGTAGGAACGAACGGACGGACGGACGGACGGGCGGGCGGGCGGACGGACAGACGGGCCGACGGACAGACGGACTGAGGTAGGGAGGGAGGGATGGAGAGAGGGAGGGAGGACGTTAACCTTTGAGTGTTCGGATTAAACCTTGAAGTGTCACCGTTCAAATGAGAGGTATTGAGCAGTACTTTGCTGTGATCAGTTTCATCTATTATGCTGTACTTCGTGATTCTCTTGTTTGCGTTTGTGCATGAAATATTCAGATAAAAGCTACTTCGAAACTTTAGGAAGCTCAGATTTGCTTGTGTAAATTTTCTCGAGTTTTAATCTGTGTTTTGTCTTCATCTCTAAGGAGCGGCAAGTGACATGGAATCTTCGACCAGGATTGCGCGTGCTATGGTGACTATGTATGGCATGAGCGAGAAGGTACTTAACTAAATTAACTAAAAATAAAGAATGCTGATACACTGGTGAAGGTAGTGAATTCGCCAACCAACTTGCTTGCACATAGAAAACAACCCATATCAAACAAGACGTTGGAAAACAAAAATGAGTGACCCGTGTTATCTTGTTTCAACTAGAGCGCGGAAACATTCGTCTTGGTCATAGGTTATGGTTCCATTGAAACGGTGCTTACTGTCAGCATGGAGAGATTAAGGAACTAAGATTTGAGTACGAGTACGAGTTTGCAAATCCAGTTTGCAGGCTTTACATAGCAAGTCATTCATTCCTGGAGCTTGCTTCTCTACTGGTAAGCAATGTCACAGGTTTTAAATTCGAAAGTCATTTCGTACTCAATCTCGTACTCGTAGTCCAATCTAAAGTGGTCCAGGCCGAGGGCGAGTCCAGCGAGTTTGCGTTTGGGCAATACAATCAGTCGCCTAAATAAACAGCACCTTTTATGATCTGAATTCTGCCTTTCTAATTTTCACCACTACGGCAAGTTTGATATTAAATTTTGTCTGTTTGTCGTTTAGGTTGGAATGCTTCAAGTCAAGGATGATGATAAATCGAGTCCTGAGTTGCAGGCGCTGATTGAGAGTGAAGTCAAGCAACTTCTGAAGGTCAGTAACGGATGTCTGTTCTGGTGAGTTTTTTAGTAAAAGATGGGTCAGTGTCGATACGAATGTAAACGATACCACGATATTTGGCTATTTTAGCAAAGTAATCGATAAATAATTGAGAGCAGATTTGATCTTTCAATGCTGCATTTTCCTTCGCTTTTCACCGACATCATTTCTTTCTTGTTTTACTTCAGTTTTAACCCATTATTTTTGTGACCAGTTTGTATGTTACACAATAAGTTACCTAAAATATGGTGACCTAGCGTGACAAAGTCACCAATAATAGTATGGCAGGTTCAGCTAAAAATAGTGTGGCCCTTGTGCTGCACAATCACCTAGATGGCGTGACAGAAGCTTTCAAAATAACGTGACCTAACGTAACAGAATGACCTAAAAGCAGACATACCTAAAATTAGTGGGCTAGCAAGACAACTAAATGGTGTGACCAAATCGTCTATAGCGTGACTTGGCGTGACAAGATCACCTAAAAGAGTGTCATGTCCGGTTTTTTATTTGCTTACTTATTTACTCATTTTCTTGTATTTATAGGATTCGTACGAGAGAGCCAAGAGTTTACTCCAGGCGCATTCCAAAGAGCACAATCGCTTAGCTCAAGCTTTATTGAAGTACGAGACACTCGACTTACAAGAAATCAAAGAAGTCGTTCAAGGAAAAAAGCTTTCCAGAACTTTGTGACGTGACATTAGTAGCCATGGCAATGAAATTTGTCACGCTTTCGAAATCGTTTGTTATTTACAATCTTCCAAACGAATAGACTGATGTACCTCGAAGTGAT
>OZ024893.1:48434825-48464825 GCA_964017195.1 Siderastrea radians
CGTGGCGAGTAAAGAACATCTGTACGGGAGCATAATGCCATATTTAGGAAACAGGATGGAAAACCCCGGTAAAGGTTGATTTCCACTGTTTTGAAATTTTACGGACGTACGGGCGTGAATTTAACTGGCTTTACGTGCGTAAATAGAATTAGAGACGATGTATGAACGGCTTACGTAAACGTAAAAAGTTGAAAGTTTTCAAACGAAAAAAGTTGAAAGGTTTCAACTTTTCACGTTTACGTAAGCCGTCCATACATCGTCTCTAATTTTATTTACGCACATAAAGCCAGTTAAATTCACGCCCGTACGCACGTAAAATTTACGCAACAGTGGAAAATGGCCAAGATTTTGAGTTCCTCAAATTGATTCTTCAAATGAGGATCTGTTTTCTGATCAATAGAAGAAATCGTTTTTCATCTTGCCACAGGTGAAGCTCTCCTTGATTGTTTCTTCTCGAATACTTTTTCCCCACTCACCATTCATCTTCTTGCTCCCAATCTTTTATTAGAAACGGGCTCAGTTTATTCCTTCTATCGCCCTTTTTTAATATTCGCTTTCTTTAAGTTCTTGTTCTTGTTTTCATCATAGGATTTAACTTTACTTTTGTTCTGCCGAAATTCACCTGGACTTGTTTTTGTCATAACGAAAACTGCTTATTTAAAGTGCCTATGAAATTATTTTTTTCTGTAGTTTATTATATGCAAAGAACGAAAATAATTACCATTTTCAGGTAAGCAAAAGGAATACTAGCCAATATCCTCTCTGAATGACTCAGAAACCCAGGAAAGGGGACTTTCACTCATGTCCAATACTCTCTAACTGACACGATCCGAAAAAGCCACTATACAACCCGTACGGATCGACAAATAGAGACCACCCGTTAAATAGAGCTGTCGATCCGAAAATTGCATCTCATTAAAGACCATCCTGTTGATAGGAGGTTTGTCGATTCGTTCGATCCGTACGATTGGAAAATTTTAAGTACGATCCGTACAATAGACTTGTCGATCCGAAAAATGCATTCATTAACAGCGAAGAGTGAAAATAGTAGGCATAACACATAGCCAATACAGGTATATATGAGCATGCCCAAAACATGAGGGGCGCTCGAATCAAACAAAACACTGAAACCATGCAAATATGACTATGCCTCGTTCTTTAAGCGTGTGACCCCAAAACATTCACTTTTGGCGCAGTGCAAAAACGAGACCTATGACTCCGAAACATACGCTTTTATGAAACAAACCGAACACAGAGCCAAGAAACCATTCAAATATGACTATGCCTCGTTCTCTAAGCGTGTGAACCCAAAACATTCGCTTTTGGCGCGGTGCAAAAACGAGAGCTATGACTCCGAAACAAACCGAGCACCGGCAGAGCCAATAGAGGTATGAGTATGCCCAAAACATGAGGGGCACTCGAAACAAACAAAACACTGAAACCATGCAAATATGACTATACCTCGTTCTTTAAGCGTGTGGCTCCAAACCATCAGCTTTTGGCGAGGTGCAAATTCGCTACATACAGTGTTTACGACAAACAAACATGTACTTAAGTAGCGGACGACTTTTGGCGCAAACTGAGTGCCGAAACAACCAAAGCATGACATTGCCTTGTTAACTAATTGCAAACAAACAGTTTAACGTTTTTCTGTTCTCCATTCGTACGATTTGTACGGATCGACAACCTCTAAGCACCACAGATCTAACCACAAGACATGATCTTGTACATTTCTAAGTCCCACTAATGAAATTCATTTCTCGGATCGACAACACTTTTTCTCGGGTAGAACCTACTTGTCGATCTGAACGGATCGAAATTTACCTTTTTCCGATCGTATCAGATGGTGTGTATTGAACAACCCTCGCGACTTTAGGGAGTTAAAATCCAAAACATTTCCCGGGGAAGCATGCCCCGGACCCCCCTAGAACCTTGCGCCTTCGGCGCTCGTTTAGGAAATCGGTCAACAATTTATTCTAGACCCGCGCCCGAAGATTTTGTTCTTGTTTTCATTATGGGATTTAACTTTACTTTTGTTCTGCCGGAATGCACCCACCCTCAATGCACCTGGACTTGTTTTTGTCATAACGAAAACTGCTTATTTAAGGCCGGCTATAGTCAAAACATTATTAATAGTGCCAATTATGAACGTCGCTGAACGAGTTGCATATAATTAAACAATTGAAGGGAAGCTAAATCGCTACCTTCCAACAAAACCTAGTCGTAATTTGATAATCAAAAAGCAGTAAAAGAAAACAACGTCCCAACTATCAATTTCCAAAGAAAAGTGAAATATGTTTCATTCTCAAATGTCGTCCTTGTTGTCTAACTTCGAAGGCTTGTACAAAGGGCGGTGAACATAAATAAAACATCGTTTACTCTTAATAAGACCTTTGCAACGGGAGCAACGCTATTACCGGAAAATCGTCAAACATGAATTCAACGGTGAATGGATCAAGCTGCTCCGTCTCCCTGAATCCTGCAGCAGAAAAGATTGGAAAAACCTTTGCTTACTGCCTGATCTTTATTGTGTCGCTGGTCGGGAATTCCTTTATAGGAATAGTCGTTTATAAGACGCAAACATTGAGAAAACCTATCAATTATTTTATTGTCAACATGGCCATGTCTGACCTGCTGCTTCCAATATTCTTCTTTCCATGGAGACTAACAGATCTGTACATGGACTCTAGGCTTAGTGGTTCTCTTGGTCAGACCTTGTGTAAGCTGGTTCCATTCTTAACGGATGCCTCCAGTCATGTCTCAAGTCAGAGCCTGGTTTTGATAACAGTCGACCGATTTGGAGCTGTGGTATTCCCTCTCCGTTCTCCACTCATCAGTTCAAAGCTGTGCGCCTTCTTCATTCTCGCCACGTGGATTATCGCGTTGACTTTCGTCTCGCCATATTTATTCGGCTTAGCACTTTTTGAATACGCTGATGAAAAGCAGGTTTGTAAGATGCAGTGGAATGAAACTTTCGGACCGTCAACGTCCTTTGCTAGCTACTCTTTAGCTTCATATGTTGTATTTCGTCATGTGCCCATCGCCTTCTTAACCATACTATACTCCATCATCCTTATCAAGCTCAAGAAACAGAAGATTCCAGGCGAGCCGTCAGTCAACGCTGAAAAACGACGCACCCAAAAAAACGGGAACGTGCTTAAGATAGCCATTGCTATTGTGGTAGGGTTTGCATTGTGCTGGGTGCCCATTAGTATTATGCACTTACTCATATACTTTGAACACGACTTGTCTTGTAGCTTTTGGCTGTATATGTCTATCGCCCACTTCATGGCTGTCTCGAACTGTGCCGTCAACCCTTGCATCTGTTTTATATTCAGCAGCAGTTATCGCCAGGGACTTCAAAGACTCCTGAAGTGTTTTAACGCAGCACAAAATCGAGGAAATTAAAAACTCGTATCACAAAAGGACACAGCGAACGACTATCCTTTCTCTTGCATGAATAAACGACATTTAGGTAACAATGCAGCTAAACGTTGCAGTCAGAATAAGATTGAGTAAAATGGACGATTTTCACAGAATAGTACTTCTGTACAAATCAGACAGTCAGTGTCGATAAATCAGTAACAGAAGCTTGAAAAGAATTGTAAATATGCTGGTAATGTCTTGTAATATTATTCAGTGTACCCACATTTGAGAAACTTTAACGGTTTTTCTGAACCTCTCTTTAGAACTTCAGTTGCCTGTACATATAAACATATGAGACGGATGTTGAACAGGTTCCCAACCGTTCTTTGGAAGTTAGCTGTACTGTCTTTTCGTTGTCATTTTGAGAATTTAGTTGTTACATTGTCTTACTTAGAAGCTAATTTACTTATAGATTTGCCGTAGAAAATCAATGAAGTTTTGTAGGTGAAATATAATTCTGTTGCGTTAAGCGTGTCACACACTTTTCAATAATTCCTCTTTCAGATACTTGTACCTAAATCAGTAGCAAAACGTCAAAAAGAATTGTGAATATCGCTGCAACGCATGCAGTTTCAGTAATATTGATTGAGTGCATGCACATTTGAGAAACTTGTTAGAGCAGTTTTAACCGCTTTTTCAGAACTTTTCCTGTACATAAACATATAAGAAAGATGTTGAACGGCTTTCTAACCGTTCTTTGGAATTAAGCTATACTGTCCTTTACTTTTTGATTTTAGAACTGTTCTTGTTATTGTCTTTATACGAGGAAGTTAACCTCAGGAGGCTTGGGTTCTCCGTGTCAGATACTGATCAATAAAGTACAATTACTTAATTCTTTTGTGAAAAGTACTTTGTTTTATTGCCACAGCCTTCTAACTCTCCTGACAGTTTCAAGGAAGAAAAAAGCTTTTAAAATAGTTGCTTGATTTGTCCTTCAACACTTTGCTTTTACCCATTCATCGCCGTTCTTCTCATGTTTTAATTGTCGTGTAAGCGTTATTAAAGCAAACCGCGTTGGCTTTACCCCCAGCTACGACACTCAACTAACTCCGGCCCTTCAGTTTTACTTCATCTCATAAGGTTTCACCACACTTTTTCTGCTTTGCTGTCAAAAATTAAAGGAAATAAATGGTTCTTTACTGGTCAGATACAACCAAGGAGAAAGTTGAGAAGAAAGAAGACGTCGACGTTTCAGCTGTTTTACACATATGAGAGTACAGATGATTTATCTTTTTTCGTTTTCTATCATTTCTTTGTTTTTTCTTTGTTTGTCTGTGTTGGCTTTTTTTTTTTTTTTTACCGGAGTACTTTAAGTATCTTTGCGGATGCACGAGTGGTTTTAATGTTTGTCATATTAGTTTTTTTAGAATTATGTATATTATTTCCAATCTTTTTTTAGTAAAGACAATAACGCAAATTGGCAACTCATTCTCGATTCACTGACTTTGTTCGATTAAAACTTTTCTGTGCAGTTTGTTTTGGTTCTGTTTCAAGGAATAAGTCAGTGTTTTGTAAATTTCGGTGTTGGTTAGAAGCTTTTTGCGATAAATTTATGATCGAGTTTTTTTTTTTTTGCATTAAGTCCCTCAAGTAGAAAGCTATCTTTTACTGACAGTTTACCTTCTTTGACAATTTTGTGACGAAAGAATTAAGGATTATTAAGACTTCAGACACAAAACAAAACGGATGTCAGTTTGTTAAATGTTTAAAAGCATCACACACAATTTAAATGCATAAGCCGATCGACTTCAAAGGCAGCGTTTATTAAATGGCTCGTTAATTAGAGACATTTGACCGGAAGTCTCAAGACATGACGAGTAAAGAACATCTGCACGTCGGGAAGCGTAATTTCATATTTGGAGAACAGGATAGAAAACCTCGAGCCAGGTTTTTCAGTTCCTCAAATTGATTCTTGCTACGAATAAAACTCTGTTTTCTGATCAATAGAAGACACTGTTTTCCCTCTTTGTTTATTTTTTATCTGCAAATTTAGTATTATAAACAAGTAAGCTACTTACAAGTATCATTATACGAGGTAGAGAAACAATAGGACAGGAAGTCCCCTACAAGGGGACTCGCCATTCCATCTTTTACTACCAATCTTTTCTGGAACAGTTCTTTAACCCTTTAAGCCCAACATCATTATACATATTCTCCTTACAAGCCTCCATAGGTTTTATTGATTACCAGTTAGGAGAACCTGTTCAAACGTAAAGACAGTTCATCTTTGGGGTTGATTTGCTAAATTCTCAACCTGTATGTGTCATAATACACTGATATGATGAGGAGAAATTTGATGCCGATCACAATTGGGGCTTAAAGGGTTAAGTCCTTGTTCTTGTTTTCATCATGGGATGTGACTTTATTTTTGTTTTGTACAGAACACCTGTTCTTGCTTTGACTGATAATCACACAGTCTTCGTGCAGTTATTTAAAGGATATCTGCTTTTGTTAATGGTCTTGAAATAAAAACCGAAATATTACGTTTATTTCTCTCTTTGTTGTTTTTTTGCTTATACTTATATATTTTAAGTTAGCTAGAAGTTTTGCATATGTCGCGGATAAAGGTTTATACAGTCGAAACATAAGTGCGAAAACTGAAAAGTCGCTGACGAAGGAGTAGCACATAAAGAAACATTAATGGCAAGCTAAATTGTTAACTTGCAACAAAATATTGTCGTCATTAAGTAAACAAAAAGCAATCAAAGAAAACTGGAATACTCCTTTCAATTTCCAAAGAAAAAGTGTGATAGATTCGTTTACAAATGTCGCCCTTGTTATTTTCAAAGGCTTGTGTATGTTATTAACCAAACGTCAGTTATAAAAATGGATAATTTGACAACAGACAGCGGGGCGTGTTGACCAATTGAGTTGTTATTCCACCTTACGTGAAGAACATGCGCAGAAGTTTGCGTTAAAGATCAGTATAAGACATTTGCAACGGGAGCAACGTTTGTATCACAAAAGTCGTCAAACATGAATTCAACGGTGAACAACTCAAGCTGCTCCTTCCTGCCGAATCCTACAGCACGAAAAATTGGAGAAACCTTTGCTTACTGCCTGATCTTTGTTGTTTCGCTGCTCGGGAATTCCTTTATAGGAATAGTTGTGTATAAGACACAAACTTTAAGAAAACCTATCAATTATTTTGTTGTCAACATGGCCATGTCCGACTTGGTGTATCCAATATTCTTGTTTCCGCGGAATATAACATGGTTGTACGTGGACAATCAGTGGCTTATCAGTGGTGCTCTTGGTCAGACCTTGTGTAAGCTGGTCCCCTTCTTAGGATATGCCTCCGCTGCAGTGTCTATTCAGAGCTTGCTCCTTATAGCGGTTGATCGATTGGGAGCTGTGGTATTCCCTCTCCGTTCTCCACTCATCAGTTCAAAGATGTGCCCCTTCTTCATTCTCGCCACGTGGATCGTCGCGGCGGCTGGCTACTCGCCATATTTAATTGCCTTGAAACTTGTTGAAGACGCTGATGGAAAGCAGTATTGTAAGATGCAGTGGAATGAAGTCTCTTTCTTTGCATATTACATTCTAGCCGGTTGTTTTGTTCTTTTTTACTTCCCCATTGCCTTGTTAATCATACTTTACTCCATCATCGTCATCAAACTCAAGGCACAGAAGATTCCAGGTGAGCAGTCAGACAACGCTGAGAAACAACGCAACAAAAAAAACAGAAACGTGCTAAAGATGGCCATTGCTATCGTGGTAGGGTTTGTACTGTGTTGGGTACCCGGGAGTATTATCTTCTTACTAAAACTTTTTGACCGGGATTTGCCTTGTGGCTTTTGGCTCTATTTGCTTATCGCCTCCTTTATGGCTTACTCGAATTGTGCCATCAACCCTTGCATCTGTTTTATTTTCAGTGGTAACTATCGCCAGGGACTTAAAAGACTCCTGAAGTGTTATAACGCAGTACATGATCGAGTAAATTGAAAACTCGCGTCATAAAGAAATACACAGCGAACGGCTATCCTTTCTCTTGCACTCTTGCATAAATAAACGACGTTTAAAGAACAACGCAGCTAAACGTCGCAGTAAGAAAAAGTTCGAGAACAATAAATGATTTTCATGGAACAGTACTTCTGTCCAAACCAGACTCTTGTCGATTTTTAAAATCAGTAGTAGAAGCTCAAAACGAATTGTAAATAATGTCATTCAGTGTACTCGGCCCACATTTGAGAAACTCAGTTGCTAACGGTTTTCAACCTCTTCAGAACTTTACCTGAAAAATACAGTTAGAAAGACGTTGAACAGGTTTCCAACCGTTCTTTAGAATTTGGCTGTACAGTCGTTTCTTTAATATGTCATTTTGGGTTCAGCGTTGTATTTTAATGTTACACACTTCTAATTAATTCCTCTTGCAGATACTAGTAGATAAATCAGTGGAATAACGTCCAAAAGAGTTGTAAATATCGCTGCAATACATTTTCAGTAACGTTGATTCAGTACATGTCACGCACATTTGAGACACTTGTTTGAGCAGCACTTTACCTGTACATAAACATATAAGAAAGATGTTGAACGGTTTTCTAACCGTCCTTTGTAATTTGGTTTGTAATTTGCTCTCGTTTACTTTTTCATTTTAAAAGCGTTGTTGTTTTTTCTTAACTTTAAAGTTATACTTAGGTTCTCCGTGTATACTGATTAATAAAATACAACAGCGTATATATATTTCTTTTGTGAAAATTACTGTATTTTATTGCTACACCCCTCTAACTCTCCTAACAGTTTCTATAGGAAGAAAAATGCTTCCGTTTCAAGGAATAAGACAGTGTTTAGCAAATTTAAGTGTTGGTTAGAAGTTTGCTGCTAAATTAATGCGTTTTGCGTATAAAAACCTTCAAGTTGAAAGCCGTTTTTACTAATTATTTACCTTCTTTAATGATTGAGATGCAAAGAAAAACGGACGTCAGTTTGTTAATTGTTTTAAAGCATCCATCAAATTTAAATGCATAGGCCGATCGAATTCGAAGGTAGCAATTATTGGCTCATTAATAGGAGATGTTTAAAAGGAAGTCACAAGACGTGACGAGCAAAGAACATCTGTACGGGAGCATAATTTCATATAAATTTAGGGAAGAACTCAAAAACTTGGTTCTGACTTTTCCATCCTCCTCAAGTTGATTCCTGCTAATAAAGGTCCGTTTTCCGATCAATAGAAGACATCGTTTTCCATCTTGACACAGGAGACAAAAACCTAACAGCCCTTACCAACTGAGGAAAAATAGAAGCTACTTTGACCGCTAAATGGTCATCGCTTTGTCAGAAAGTTATTCTGTGCCATGTAAAATAAATAAAGTAAGTTGTTCCGTCAAGATTACAAAAGATAAGGCTGGGCTCTTGTAACAACTAAAATAAGAAAACATCCACCCTATTTCTAACGTCTTAAGTTGCTTAAATGCTATATTCCTTTATGATTCGCATCTTAGTGGGACTAAAACAATAAACTCCCGCTTCTATATAATTCCCTTGGAGTGTCTCCTCAGTCTATTCTCTCACTGCTTACATCCATGTTGTAGTCATCACTTTCTGAATGTAGAAAGGATCAACAAATGCGAACGACCGTTTTAGTTCAAAACACTCTGTGTTGTTTTAAGCAGTTCAGAGAATTCGGCTTTATAAGATATGTGCTGTTTTGCGACCAGTTGTCATTTTTTTCAAAACTCACTATGGAAACTGGAGAAACCATTCTGCGGTTCTTCCAAATGCATGAGCTTATTACGATTTTTCTTGCCGACAATTCATTAGGTTTACCTTCATCTCTCGGCCGTCTCATTAGTCATAAATACAAAAGAAAAGTAATAGCTTTTATAACCTTTTTAGATGTTTATATTGTACCCGGAAGCTGCGGAAAAACGGTGCAGCAAGATAAATATCTCTTCATGGATTGGGGCGAAAAGACAACCCGAGGAGACTTTATTTCAGTGTTAAAGTTAGCTTAAATAACTAATGATGGACACTGTTTAAAACTATCAGATAAATTCAATTCCAGTATCAGTCTAAAAATTTCAGATGAATAGTATCAATAACATATTGATATATTTAGCTAAGCCTAAAAGCGGAGCTCCCCCCCCCTCCCCCCTATTTTTGGCTGGCACTTATTTATTTGTGAAAATACTCTCATTCAAGTCGTTAAATAAAAAAAAATAACAAAAGAAAGAAAGAAAAAGAAAAAAATTCATGTCCCCGCTGAGTATCGAAGTCGGCGGCGTCGTATGCCGGCGTTTAGTCCACCAGGTCACGAGCGCTAACGATATTGCCAGATGTTAATTTTACTACTTATTTCTTTTCCCGTGGCAAGCTGCCTATCAAGTGAAAATGGTGTTTTTCCTGGCAAAAGGTGTTTGGACCGCCGCAAAAACCACGGTTGTGGACAGAAAAAACCAGAAGGCGCTAGCTCTGCTATATTTGGTGTCGAAACCGCTGCGAAAAGCTGAGAACTCAAGCGGTGTGCCGACCGAGTTCGCAGCAGAACTGACAACAACGGATGAAGTCCCAAGGCAAATTGAACTTTTCACCTGAATTTTTTCCCTTAAATTGAACTTTTCGCCTTCCACCAAAAAGACAACTGAGTATTCTTTTGCACTTTTTGTTGCCATTAATAAAATTGTTTTAGACTTTTGTTGTCTTTGCTTGTTTTGCTACAACGCGGGTCACCATGCGATTTCGCGCCAAAAACGCGGGATACAGCACAGGGTTATATCAAGTGTATGCCACCTCATATTGGGCCCCTGTGGTCCAGTCGGACAGACGGACGGACGGATGATCACATGACTATTACGTCACTACCAAACAAAATTTCTTGGCTTGATAGGTTACCGTACTGCCACTTCTTAATTTCTGTCATTGTGGAGAGTTTGACGCGGTAATTTAAATCTTAACTTTGTCGAGGAGCGGAAATGGTTTAGACTTTGTTTCAATAGCATCCACTTGCTGTTGTTTTGACAGAAAAAAAATAAAAATAGATCGCTATACTGTTCTGAGTCTGCAGTGAGTAGTTAATACGGAGACAAGTAAACTTTGCAGCGCGAGCAGCAGAAATAGATATTTTGTGCAAATGGCACTGTAATGTTCCCTTCCAATCGGTCAGAACGGAAAAAAGTGCTGTGGAGTACCTCCGATGGTCGTCCGCTTGTTTCGTAAAGTTTCCAGTGAATCCGCACATTTCATTGACGCAGGCCCTGGACTAGCTTTAATTCATCACTATATCCGACACTGGTATAGTGAAATCGTAAAATAGTACTCAACATAAGAGAGATTCTCGTGTTCTGATAGAGTTGTTTATTTGTACGCGCATAGAGAAACCTCCTTGCTGAGCTTAAAGCAAAAGAAAGTGAATTTATCGTCTGCTGTCTTAAGACCATTTCTTCGTTTTGTTGAATGGTCTGCCCTGCGGAGTACCTCCGATCGTCGTCCGCTTGTTTCGGAAAATTTCCAACGGATTCGCACGTTTCATTTGCATTTCAATACGTTGAACCGAAAATTTTGGCTAAATGGAAAGCGCCCCTGGACTGGCTCCAATTCATAACCATACAAGACGTCGTCAGTCTTAAGAAAAACGGCTTATTAGGACCAAGGTCAAAACATACCATTAAAAACTGAATATCGTTAAATGCGCGGCATAGAAAGAAACAATCACAGCAAGCCAAAACACACGCACATTTTGCGTAGAACATTTAAAAAAAAAAACCTTTGCTGTCAAAGATATAAGGCGTTTGTAGCAGAAGTATCGTTATTATCACAAAAGTCGTCAAACATGAATACAACGGTAAATGGATCAAGCTGCTCCTTCTTGCCGAACTCTACAGCAGTAAAAATTGGAAAAACCTTTGCTTACTGCCTGATCTTTGCTGTTTCGCTGGTTGGGAATTCCTTTATAGGAATAATTGTTTGTAAGACGCCAGCGTTAAGAAAACCTATTAATTATTTTATTGTCAACCTGGCTATGTCCGACCTGTTGTTTCCAATATTCTTGCTTCCGTGGGATCTAGCAGATCTGTACATGGACTCTCAGTGGCTAGTTATCAGTGGTCCTCTTGGTCAGGCCTTGTGCAAGTTGGTCTCCATCTTAACGGATGTCTCCAGTTTTGTGTCTATTCAGAGCCTGATCCTTATAGCAGTGGATCGATTTGGAGCTGTGGTATTTCCGCTCCGTTCTCCACTCATCAGTTCAAAGCTGTGCCCCTTCTTTATTCTCGCCACGTAGATCGTCGCGCTGGCTGTCTACTCACCATATTTAGTCGCCTTTAAACTGGTTGAAGAAGATGATGGAAAGCAGTATATTGTTATATAGCCGATTGGAATGAAGTTTTCGGACTGTCCTCATCCTTTGCTAACTACCTTCTAGCCTTAAATGTTGTGTTTTTTTTTATACCCCCATCGCCTTATTGGTCATACTTTACTCCGTCATCGTCATCAAACTCAAGTCACAGAAGATTCCAGGTGAGCAGTCGGTCAACGCTGAGCAACAACGCAACAAAAGGAACCGAAACGTGCTAAAGGTGGCCATTGCTATCATGGTAGGGTTTGTACTATGCTGGGTACCCTTCAGTATTATCGTCTTACTATTATTCTTTGCCCAGGATTTGCCTTGTGGCTTTTGGCTCTATGAATCTATCGCCTTCTGTATGGCTTGTTCGAATTGTGCCATCAACCCTTGCATCTGTTTTATATTCAGTAGCAGTTATCGCCGGTGACTTCAAAGACTCCTGAAGTGTTTTAACGCAGCGCAGGGTCGAGTACATTAAAAATCTCGTGTCTTAAAAAGGCACAGCGAACTATTCACCTTTCTCTTGTAGAATAGACGATTTTCATAGAATAAAACTTTTGTACAAACCAGACAGTCAGTGTCGATAAATCAGTGGTAGAAGCTCGAAAGAATTTTAAAGATGCTAGACAAGTAACGCCTTGTAACATTATTCAGTGTACCCACATTTAAGAAACTTAAACGGTTTTTCTTAACCTCTTTTTAGAACTTCAGTTGCCTGTACGTAAACATAGGAGACGGATATTGAACAGGTTCCTAACCGTTCTTTGGAATTTAGCCGTACAGTCGTTTCGTTGCCATTTTGAAAATTCTAGTTATTATTGACTTTGTTTAGAAGCTATGCTTATACATTCGTCGTATTAATCAATGAAGGTTTGTAGCTCAAATGTAATTCTGTTGAGCTAAGCGTGTTACACACCTTTAAATAATTCCCCACGCAGATTCTTGTAGATAAATCAGTAGAGTTGTAAATATCGCTACAATGCAGTTTCAGTAATATTGATTGAGTGCACGCACATTTGAGAAGCTTGTTTGAGCAGAACTTTACCTGTACTTAAACATATAAGAAAGATGTTGAACGGCTTTCCAACCGTTCTTTGGAATTTAGCTATGCTGTCGTTTACTTTTTAATTTTAAAAATTTTCTTTTTATTGTCTTTACTTAGAAGATATACTTAGATTCTCCGTGTACACTGATCAATAAAGTACAATAGCGCAATTCTTTTTTGAAAAGTACTGTATTTTATTGCTACACCCTTGGAATTCTCCTGACAGTTTGAAGGAAGGAAAAGGCGCAAAATAGTTGCTTGATTTGTCCGTCACCCTTTGCTTTTACTCATCAGTCAGCGGCGTTCTTCTTCCATGTTTTAATCGTTCTGCAAGCGTTGTTTCAGTATAGCAAACTTCGTTGGCTTTTCACCAAGTTTGAAACTCAACTAACTGCCCATCGGTTTCACTTCATCTCATAAGCTTTCAGCACGCTTTTTCTGCTTTGCTCTCAAGGATTAAAAGAAATAAATGGCTCTTTCCTCTCAGTTGTAACTAAGGAGAAAGTTGAGAACAGAGAAGACGTCGACGTTTCACTGAGTTGTTTTCACGCGGGCCACATGCTTGAATTTCTGTGAGGACCTCTGTTAAGTCGCGCAAACTTACTCAGTTCGATGTGTTTGTTTGCTTATTTTTTTTTTTGTTAATTTTAAATTACAAGTTGGTAAAAATCTTAGGCAAAGGGATCTTATTCCAAGAGTTTTCCTGGGCTGCTGAGTCCTTCATAAAAATCCTAGATGATCTTTTATTACAAGCATCCAAAAACAAATTGATGGAGAGTGTTTAATGCCTGTGGTTATTTAAACCTTTCCGTGCAGTTTGTTTTGGTTCTGTTTCGAGGAAAAAGTCAGTGTTTAGTAAATTTTAGTATTGGTTAGAAGTTCGCAAAAAAAAAAAAAATGAAAAGAAAAGACATGAAAGATGAAAAATAGCCTGCGTGCAGACGTCTCCTATTTTTTAGGAGACGTCTGCACGCAGGCTAGATGAAAAACGAAATCAAGAAAAGAACTTTTTGCGTTTGATTATTTTCGTTTTCAGCAGTAGTTTGTTGCTGAATTTATGCCGTCGGCGTGCTTGTTATTCTGTGCGCATAAAAACCTACACAAGTTGAAAGCCATCTTTCTTTCTTTAATAATGTTGACGAAAATTTAGTATTAAACGCGCAAAGAAAAACGGACATCAGTCTGTTAATTGTTTAAAAGCATCACGTCCGATTTAAATGCATAGGCTGATCGAATTCGAAGGCAGCGATTTTTAAATGGCTCTTTAATTAGAGATATTTGACAGGAAGTCACAAGGCGGACGAGTAAAGAACATCTGCCGAGTGTACGGGAGCGTAATTTCATATTTTGGGGGACAGGATTGAAAACTTCGAGGCATGCAAGTTTTTGAATTCCACAAATTGGTTTTTGCTAATAAAGGTCTTTTTTCTGATCAATAGAAGCTAAAAATAAGACATCGTTTTCCACCTTTTCACTGAAGACGAAAACTGCCTTTACCAAATGAGGAAAAAGAGGTTATTTTGACCACCAAATAGTCATCGCATTGTCAGGAAGTTATTCCGTGCCATGTAATACTGAATAGTCAGTTGTTCCGAAGTGGAGCTGAACCCCTCTTGAAGCTGGTTTACCTTTTCTAGACTGCTTAGTTACCCGCGACAATAACGAACTACGGACGACAATTTACAGAAAATCGACACATACCGACAGACTACTCGACCAATCATCTTACAACCCAACTTCTCACAAAGCTACGACTATACGGACCCTGACAAGACGCGCGCAACTAGTTTGTGACTCACCTGGCAGCTTAACGGACGAAAACAAGTACTTAGACAACGTTTTCAACAAGGACAATTACAACCGGGACTTTATTAGACACAACACTTACAGAAACTCCGAACCAAACGCTACGAACACTAACGCGACACCTGTCACAACTGCAACCATACCTTACATCAAAGGGACTTCTGAAACTATCGCACGAATCCTACAACCTTATACAACATCTGCGTTGCTCACAAACCTACTTTACGACAGCTACTGACGAACGTTAAAGACAAAGACGAACCGAGCGACAGACGGGGAGCAGTTTATAAAATCAAATGCTGCGACTGCCAGGCCACTTATATTGGTGAGACCGGCAGAAATCTGAACGTCCGACTGACTGAACACAAAAGCGACTAGAAATGGTGATATCAACAATCACATTGCTGAGCACCATTTAAAAACAAACCGCAGAATCGACTGGGACTCTGCTGAATGCGTTACCTACAGTACGGACTACTATCAACGAATCACTCTGGAAAGCTGGTTTGCTAACTTAGAACAAACACCACTGAACCGTTGCCAACAGCTACCTGCACCTTACAAACGACTGATTGCCGACAATAACAAGACAGACAAACAATAGACAAACCGACTTATTTGACTAACAATAGACCAACGGACATTTGACTAACAAAAGACGGATCGAAACGCACCAATCACGTTTAACAGTCTTCACAGCCAATAACATCACGGCTTAACTGACAGACGACCAATAACATCACGAGATCGTCGACCAATCAGGACAACGACCAGAGACTTATAACATCTACTGACGATTCACAGTTCACTTGACTCTGATGATGACTTCCGCTCAGGTTGTCGAAACGTCAGTCAATGTCACCTCAAACAGGACTACACTCACCCAGACGATCACAATTTACTGAATAATGATATGACTCCTGGGTTCAAACCATTTACAATTTGACAACAGACAACAAGTCATGCCGATTACTTGACTTGTTATTCCACCTTTCGCGTAGAACATAAATAAAGCATCATTTACTCTTAAAGATATAAGACCTTTGCAAAGAGAGCAACGTTATTATCAGAAAACTCGTCAAACATGAATACAACGGTGAATGGATCAAGCTGCTCCTTCCTGCCGAATCCGGCTACAGCACGGAGAATTGGAGAAACCTTTGCTTACTGTCTGAACTTCGTTGTTTCGCTGGTCGGGAATTCCTTTATTGGAATAACTGTGTATAAGACGCAAACATTGAGAAAACCAATTAATTATTTTATCGTCAACATGGCCATGTCCGACCTGCTGTATAGACGATTTTGATGAAATAGAGCCTTGGCACAAAGGATAGGCAGTTGTATAAAAGGTAAATCAGTAGTAACCTGTAAAAGAATTGTAAATGTGCCAGTCTGATATCTTGTAATATTACTCAGTGTACGCAGATTTGAGACTTTTTTTCTGTGCGATTTTGAAACGCTCTTTAGAACTTTGTCTGCACACAACGATGTAAGGAAGACGTTGAACGGGCTTCCGTCCGTTCTTTGGACTTTGCCTGTACAATGCTTTTCAAGTTATTCTGAAAATTCTACATGTTATAATCTTTACTTTGAAGCAATAATCCGATTCGACATGGGATATAATCAACAACAACAACAACAACAAGAAGCTATATTTGCATGACTACTCTAACAAAGTATATATTACAGTATTGCAAAAGCCACTTAAAATTTAATTATTAATTTATTATTATTAATTAATTATTAATTATTATTAATTATTAATTTTTTATTAACGATGATAATTGTTAATTATTTATTAATTATTTATTAATATTAATTATTAATTATTATTATTAAAAGTAAGATGACGCAATTGTTTTGTGAAGAACACTGCATTTTATTTTTAAACCATCGGCCTTTCCTGTCCAAAATAGTTTCTCGTTACTTTTTTTTCTTCACTGTTTCATCGCCGTTATTTCGTCCATGCTTCAATCATCGCTGTTTATCAGAGGAAAATGCAATGTGTGCAAACATACTTTCAAAGCAAACCACAGTTTTTTTTTTCACCCAGCTTTGAACACTCAACAAATCGTTCTCTGTTTTTACTGTTTTTATTTCTGCTTTACTCTCGTGAATTAAATGAAAATAAAATGTTTCTTTTCTCTCTGTGGTACCCAAGGAGAAAACTTACGAAGAGAGAGCATGCCGACGTTATTGCAATTATGTCGGATTTTCATAAACAGTTAGGGCCTTTTAAAGGATCAGTCTCATGAGCTGCGCATGTGCGCGCTAAAGCGCAAAACTTGAAATCTTCTGGCAGAACTTTTCAAGTTTGATCCGACAAATTCAAAATGGCGTTTACAAGTGGCCATGGTGAGAAACGAAGAAACTCGGGCCGCAGAAGGACGATTTCTGACCTTAAAAATTACAAGCAGGAATGGTTTAAATCCCACAAACGTACTTGTCTGGAAGACAGAATATTTCAGTCGTGGCTTCAAGCAAAATTCGAGGCAGGATATGCAGCTTGTAGCGACAGTGAGTTCGCTGCACATTTGTTGTCACTTGAATATCGAAGAAAGTAAGTTTTGCTTTTCTTTACGCGATGATCTCAGGGTTCATATATTGTGTAAGCAAGTTCTATTTATGAGAACTTTCTCGCGTTTCTCTGCAGGGAATTTCAAGATATTCCTACCGCGGTGAGTTCTCATGCTTGTTCGACGCGAAGACATGTGACCGACTTGGAGCTCTGGTTGTAATTTCTTGCGATTCCTAAAAAGCACGCAAATAAGTGTCTGAATAATTTCGAACTGGATTATGCTTCAGAGAAGTTCGGAACGCAATCATTACAATTTTTTCACGTTTACAACTTACCCTGTTTTTACATGGTTTATCCTTTGCGCCACAACGACAACTGCCTCCGCACAGCAAATTTTGGCCTTTGCAAGGACATCCTCTGTTGCTATTTCCTTTTGTCTTTGTGCTGCACGAACTCTTGCTGCTACAGCCTTGCGATGTTTCCTAAACGATAAGAGCTTAATTTTTGGGCTCTGACTCCAAAAACAAAGAAAAGATGCACATTTGAAGCAATTTATTTCCACTTACGGAAGAATCTGTCATGGCGGCCAACACAAAACGTGATCGATCTGAGAACGACTCACGAGCATGCGCAACTCATGAGACTGCGGCTTTAAGGAATATTCACCGTGCAAACTCAGTCTGTTAAAGTGAATTTTAAATTACAAATGCTGAAAATTTCAACATGATCTTTGTCCGAAAATTTACTGGGGATGCTTAGCCTTTCTAAAAATAATATATGACTTCTTATTGCACGCATTTTTGGATGCGGATTCAAAAATTAATTTTTATTCTCCTCAAAAAAGAGCTCACGTAACTTTCACGAAAGCTCGAGATGGGTGACATTTCACTCAAAAGAAAAACTCTTTTCTTGTGGGGGGGGGGGGGGAAGAGGACATGAATCGCTTGTTTGGGAAAATATATTACTAACTTGTTTTCTCTTCAGTTATAACTTGTTCTTAACTATATATATGTTCTTGTTCTTAATTATAGGTGCTCGATGCAGACAAAACTTCATATTCTTCTTCAGGTGACCTGGTCTAAAGGGGTTTAAGAGGAGTATAGGGTATTTTCGTGAGCCGTGAATAGCAATATTTATTTGGCGTGAATGGTGAAGTGTTTGTTTTCTTTCTTGTGAAACGTGATTCGCTAAAAAGCTGTGAGCCGTGATTTGCTATGATTATTGCCCGTGAAGCGAGAACAGTGTGTTATTTTAATTGTCGTGAATTGCGACCTTGTAGCCGTGATCACGCAAAAATGTCGTGAAAGATGATGAATTGGAGTCTTCGCGAAATGACTGTTTTATTTTCAGTGAAATGTGATCTGGAAGCCCTCCCCCCTCTACCCTTCTCTTTAGGAAGGGACTATTAGAAAAGTTATTGGGAGGGGGGGGGGGGATTTTCGAGCTGCACGAATTTTCTTCGTTAGCATTTTCTTGGAGGAATATTTTTTTTCCCGTATACAAGAAGGTTTTTTTCTGGGCTACTCGCTGTGCATGAATTTTTTCTCTCAATTTTTCCTTGCATGAATTTTTTTTTGTACTTTGTTCGCCCTCGCCCCCTCCCCCATAAGTTTTCTATCCCTTAAACAGAAACTTCGGTCACCCGCTGAAAAACATTAACAATCTGCTCTTTAATTAGTACTCATTCTTTTGAGTAGCAAAACACATTACTCGACAGACGATAATGCAGCCGCAGTCAGCGAAAACTATTAACTGAGTCACCGATTAGTAGACAGTTTTGTAGCCCTTATTGTTTTCGTAATTTAGTGAATTGTTATTCTAGAAATCGAAGAAAATAAATTGAAATGCGTGGGTTTAACAGCATATTTCACTTATTCTGCGGCGTCAGATGCACTGAAAAGGATGAAACGCGGAACAGGTGCAAACATTATCACGTAATAAACTACGTTGTTCTTCTACCAAAATGAAAAAATAATCTTTGAAAAATATGGCTGTCATGTGTTATTCTTTGTTTGACCTTTGAAGCTTTTTTGTGATAGTTCTTTCCAATGGGCTCATTTTGCATTTACGTGATATTCGTTTATTAGGTTGTTCTTCACCTCGTGGACATTAAGCATTATTTCTGTTTTTCTATCGGTGAATTAAAGTAAAACAATTTTTATGTCAATTTTGCTAATTTTCTGTTATCGCTTTGTTTCCTTTCGGGTTAACCTGTTGTACCGTATTTGCAACATCCATTTAAACTTCCATCAAGCACTTGAAAGCAACTCTTTCTTTTCTTTTTTCACCGTACTCTTGTAGTGAAAAACTGGCGTCGCCGATGTTTATGTCATCGCTTTTTACAGAAAGTTGTAACAAACCCATTTTTTCTTCGAAACAAACCATGTAATTTTTCTTCCCAATTCAAGTCAAAACGTGATCTTCAAAATTTCCCGTTTGCTTGGCATGGGCTATTGTTAGCTTATCAGCTGTCATTTTCTCAGAATGCTGGTTTGAATAATCTAGAAATTGTTCTACCGATGGTTCTATTAGCCTCCTGCGGAGCCCTTATCAGCGTCGGCTGCGGAGGAGACTATGGGTCTATCAAATGCCGATTAGGCTTAAATTATGCAATTATCCGTTGCTCTATTTCAAAACTATTCCGTGTTCAGTTATTAATAGTAACTGCTACTAACTACAGCCAAGCGTTTTAAAATTACTTACTGATTCAAAATGTTTACTTAATGAATCAAAAGCGACTTGTGCAGGTTGTTGACATCGCTGCCCAGGACACCTTTCATTATGATAGGAGCGGGTTGAAGTGTTAGCCGCTAAAAATATCAGCGCTTTGAAAAACTCTATACAAAAAATGTAATTCTATATGAAGTCTCAATAAAGCACTCCCATGGACAGTTGCTGCTTTGAAGCACTGCTAAAACAGCAGGATTAGAACTGAATTTTTACCAAGTGGGCGGGTTGTTTATCGCCTTTAATTGTTTGAAGACCCTTTCGTATAGAAGATTGACTTGAATTAATTGAACTCTCGGTGATGATTCTCACGAATAGGTCAATATTTCTGCTTGTTTACTGTCGGTTTCTTGATTGAATGAGAATAAATTATTTTACTTCTTCCTTTCCAATTTCTAATTTTCACTTACCAGTGGCTTTTTTCTTCTTTCTTACATAACAATTTCTTTCCTTTCATTTGGATACGTCTCCTCTAGCTTTACACAACAACCACATCCACCATTAACTGCTTTTAATTAGCAACACTTATCTGACAATGTTTCTGCTATCGTTTTTTTTACAAAAGATGTAACAGGTGTACTTTTTGCTTCAAAACAAGGGACGCTCTTTCTTAAGCGAATCAGAAAATGATCCACAAAACTTTACGCTTCATTCGGTCTTCTGCTATTTGCTTGTCGTGTGTTATTTTCTCAGAATGATACTGGATTGGATACTCAACTCACTGTTCTACCGATGGTTTTGCCAAATGCACTTTTTTGCATCTGCGTAGGGTTTGCAGCGTAAATGTTTTAATAAGAAAGAAAAGTGATCCGTCTCTTTTCCCTCTAGTTTTACAGATATCATCCTTTCTTATCTCACATCATTACTCGGGGGACTTTGCGGATAAAAGTTTATTTTCCTCTCATCTACGTTGTTTGGCAGCCGGTTAACGCTAACCTGAGATTAAAATTTAACCAAGGTTCCTGTTTCTCTTATCTAAAAGAGTTCTCATAGCAACTAACAAGTGACCGTTTGAAAACGACCAAAGTCAAAATGTAGGGCAAAAAAGATTTACAGGAATCTGCATCGTCTGTTTATAAAACGGAAGTAAAAATTGACGCTAATCCTGGGTTAGCTTAATCCTATTTTGAACAACTGGCCCCTGGTCCAGCTTCATTTCATTGCCATATCCGCTACTGTTATATTAATCATAAAAAAACTACCAAGCACACGTAAGATTTTTGTTGTTCTGGTAAGGATGTTTTGTTTTACTCTCATAGTGAAACCTCCTTGTTGAGCTTCGGGCAAAAGAAAGTGAATTCATAGTCTGCAGTCTTAGGCCCATTTTTTCTTTTTGTTGAATAGCCTGCCGACCAAACTCAGATCTTTGTAAGCTAGTTTCTGCGTGATAATATTTTTGGCCTCATTTATTTAGTTCTAAATTCAAACCCCTGTTTTCATACCATCATATAAAACGGCTACGCAGCCAATCAGAGGGCGTGTTATACGATCAAAAGTTGTAATTCATTTGCTGTTAAAGATATAAGATATTGTAACGGGAGCAACGTCAAACATGAATTCAACGGTGAATGGATCAATCTGTTCCTTCCTGCCCAATCCTAGAGCAGAAAAATTTGGAAAAACCTTTGCTTACTGCCTAATCTTTGTTGTTTCGCTGGTTGCAAATTCCTTAATAGGAATAATTGTTTATAAGACACAAACTTTAAGAAAACCTATCAATTATTTTATCGTCCACATGGCCTTGTCTGACTTGCTGTTACCAATATTCTTGTTCCCGATGAGTGTAACATATTTGTACTTTGACAATCAGTGGCTTATCAGTGGTCCTCTTGGTCAGGTCTTGTGTAAACTGGTCCCCTTCTTAATAGATGTCTCCAGTTTTGTGTCTATTCAGAGCCTGGTCCTTATAGCGGTGGATCGATTTGGAGCGGTGGTATTTCCTCTCCGTTCCCCACTCATCAGTTCAAGGCTGTGCCCTTTCTTCATTCTCGCTGCGTGGATCGTCGCGATGGCCGTCTCCTCGATAGAGTTATTCGCTAGAAAACTTGTTGAAGACGCTGACGGAAAATTGCACCGTGCATTCTTGTGTAAAGAAGCCTTTGGAGATTTCTTATCCCCCAGAAATTGTTTTCTAGCTATATATGTTGTATTTTATTATATCCCCATGGCCTTGCTGGTCATACGTTACTTCGTCATCGTCATCAAGCTCAAGTTACAGAAAATTCCAGGGAAGCAGTCGGTCAACGCTCAGCAACAACGTGCCAGAAGAAACAGAAACGTGCTAAAGATGGTCACTGCTATCGTGGTAGGGTTTGTACTGTGCTAGGTACTCTGGACTATCGTCCACCTACTTCTTTTGTCTGCACGGGAGAGGCCATGGGCATTTGGCTGCATTTGTCTATCGCCCACTTCATGGCCGTCTCGAACTGTGCCATCAACCCTTGCATCTGTTTTATTTTCAGTGACAATTATCGTCAGGGACTTAAAAGACTCCTGAAGTGTTATAAGGCAGCGCAGGAGCAAGTGAATTGAAAAATCTCATCATAATAAGAAGAAAAAATAACATAGCGAACGGTTCGAGAAATGTCCATCCGTTAAAAATTCACTATCATGCATTATGGAAAGTCAACCATGTCTGCTTATTATTTCTTAAACCTTTTCTTTTATGAATCAGCACAATTTTGAGAGCACTGCAGCTAAGCTTTACAATCGGAATGAGAAAATTATTTAAAATAGGCATATTCCAAGCTAATTAGTACTTCGACTACTGCTGTTTAAATCGGGAAATTGTAGAAAAGTCAGTAATACAGCCTGTAAAAAGAATTGTAAAGACACCGATATGCGTGTAATGACGTTCATAAATATAATTCAATGTGCGAACATTTTACAATCTTGGTTGAGAAGTTTTTATTAGCTCTTTAAAGTTTGCCTGTACATAAGCATACAAGAAAGGTGTTGAAGGGCTTTTCAAACTGGTTGGAGTTTGTCTGTGCAGCAGTAGCCTTCATCGTGTTAGGAACATAAGCAACCACGACGGCAACGCAAAAATGCGAGTTCCCTGTCTTTTAGACGTCTTGGTGATTGTTCCAATTCATCCAATCTGTCTAGTGTAGCCGAAATGTCCGGGAGCTGAATTTGGAAGGACGGCCTTGTACAGTTCAGGGAGAAAAACGAAAATTCACCCGCGTGTGTTCAACCTTCACGTTCTACATAAACTTTGAATTTGGTCTTTTAGGTTGTAGTTGTGCACAGAACGGCAAAGAAATGTACCAACATGTACGCACTTGCAGATTCATTGTTTTGCTAATTAAAGCTTTTGTTTTTTGACGTTCTCGTCAGCCATCACCATCGTGGTTGCTTGACCTCCCTTATATTTAATACTCTACTTGTTGTTGTCTTTACTTAAAAGCTACACTTGGATTCGCCGTGGAATATAATCAATAAAGTATATAAGCGGAAGTCTTTTTGTGTCAAGCACTGGCTTTTTATCTTCTAATTCCTTCTGGCTCTCCTGACAGTTTCGAAGAAGAAAACGTTTATTCTTCCTTTATACGTTTTCCACGCAGCACTTTACTTTTTCATTGTCTGTTTCTCAAAACAGAGCTTACAAACGAAAGAAGGCTCGAAATGATATTTCACTCTATGGAAAAAGTTGAGTTTTTTTTTTCATCTTAATACATCGAAGTAATTGAAGAAATATGTTTATAAGTTCAGTACTAACTGATATTCCAAATAGACTGCTAGCAGTCCCTTGGATATTCAGAGGGCGCGCAAAATGGCCGAGCGAAAAAGCCCAAAGTCGCTATCAACAGTGCGCCGAGACTGGAGCGAGGAGAAAAAAACGAGAAGACACTGGTAGGTGATCCAGTTTAACGCACTTCTTTTCTCTTCAGTTATAAGTTCCTCCTAATATAAGTTTTTGATCTTCGTTATTGGCGCTCGATTCAGATAGAACTTTATTTCTGTGTCTTTTCCTACTCTTGTAATAATAGCATATATCCTAGAATAGCAATTTAACCAGACGCTCTACTTATTCTTTTCTTTTCTTTTTTTTTTTCTGCAGTCGTACAAGCGTGGACTATGTTACTGTTATTGTTATAAAACTGGATGAAATAATACACAACTGAATTGAAATATCCATGTGTGGATGTAATGAAATATGGATCTGAACTTAATTGTCACATTTAGGCCCAGCATGTTCCTCGAGATATCGTAGCTGCACCACTCCTTTGTGCAGTCTTCATATAATTTTGATACTGTTGAGATGATATGATGGATAAAATGTTGCCATTAAAAGACAGCTCCTTGTAATAACATGAATAACTTCAAATTATTCCATTAGACAACTCAAGCATTTATTCCTGCATCTTCAATCCATAGTGTGAAAAAGATACTTTCTTGAAAATGACTGCAACAAAGATCTTTGAATAACTGTAGCCTGAAGGCAAAATGTGCTGTGCGTAGTAACAAGTAAAACAAAAAAATAATAGCTATTTTTCATGCGGGGAAAAATACTTTACAGTTAAAAACTGACGAACCTGCAGCCCTAAGTACTAGATAGTTTCCTTTAAAGCGAAATTGCTCGACGACACCGACGTATGCCCTTTGAAGGTACCTTAATGTTTTTCAACAGTTAAGCCTGACCTAACAGCTTCCTTAACACACCAGGAAAATCGTTAATAAGCTGCGCTTTCATTACGACTGACTAAGAAAACATATTTCAAACATATATCGCTCGATGATAATTATTTCGGACGCAGTTAAGGAAAGCTATTCACTGAAACGCCCTTTAGAAGACAGTAATGTTGCTCTTTTAGCTTTGTTTTGCTGATTTAATGGATTGTTTTTGTAGAAATTGAAGAAAAAATTGGCATCAGGTGCAATTATCATTTGAAACAAACTGCGTTGTTTTTTTTTCCAGCAAAAAGATAAGGCAATCCTTTAGAAATGTGGCTGTCATGTGTTTTCTTTGTTTTCCTGTCGAAGTTTGCTTGAAAGACTGGCGTGGATACACATCTAATTCTTCTACTGTTGGTTCTTTCCAATGAGCGATTTGCCATTTACGTGGCATTCTTTTATTAGGTTTTTCTTCACCTCATGAGCATGAAATGCATTATTTCTGTTTTGGTTAGCATTTTCACCCAAAACCAATAATATCCCAAAATAAACCAAGTTGGACTACTAGGGACGAATGAATGGACTCTCTTATATTTATTCTCTCTTTTCTGTAGTGTTGTCATAACTGTCTCTTTCTAACGCACCTTATCTTTTCTTTAAATTCACTCTTTACAGATAAAAATTGATTTCAGTTTCCCTCAGCTACACATGGTCAAGCTTCTATTAATAATAATTACCAGATCCGCTGTTAAGCGGAAGACACTGCTCTGTGAAGAT
Organism: Siderastrea radians; assembly: GCA_964017195.1. Taxonomy (NCBI): domain Eukaryota; kingdom Metazoa; phylum Cnidaria; class Anthozoa; order Scleractinia; family Rhizangiidae; genus Siderastrea; species Siderastrea radians. The sequence continues at coordinate 48,460,023 of OZ024893.1, forward strand.
GGGGATCATATTAAACATAACTCTTTCTTTAATTCCTGCTTTATAAATAAATAACGAAGAGTAAAACTAGAAAACAAAAGTTTTTCTTGTAAATTAAAAAGGTAAAAAGTTAAATTTACAGTTGCAACCCAAAATTGCCGCCGTTCAGTCAGTCGACAAGTGGCGCCTTAGTTTATTTAGCTCTCGACTTGTGGATGTTATTAATAAAAGCAAAAAATAGGTGTAAAAGGTTTCGGTAATATACACGCTATATAAAAATGCTTTATTCCTCCCGATTTTCCAATTTTCGCTTATTCGTGTTGTTTTCTTCTTCTTTACATTTTAATCGTGCTTAAAATTTTCTTTCCCTTTTTTTCCTGGTACACCGCTTCTCAGCTTTAAAACACAACCACACTTATCTGTCCTTGTTTATACCATCACTTTTCACAAAAGATGTAACAGGTATATTCATGTTTTCTTGGAAACAAACCGCGTTGTTTTTTAACCAAGATAGAACATAATCTTCAAAATTTTCGACGTAAAAACTCACTTGCTAATGTTTATTTCTCATTTGTCATTTTCTTAGAACACTTGCTTGGATACTGGTCATACTGTTCCGCCGATGGTTTAACCGAATTTTTTCCTGTAACTTATACTTTTCATTATCGTTGGCTATGTAAAAATAATAATTCATTTTCCCACTCTACTGAACCAGGTATACACACAAACAAGGGTATTGGTTTCTAAAAAAACTATGGTGCTGCGTCGAGGAGGAAGTGAAACACAAAACCTTGGATTTATCAACTGAGTTGATAAGTTAAATTGGCCACCGTAAAGAGATTAAAAGCTGACGTTTCGAGCGTTAGCCCTTCGTCAGAGCGAATCAAAGTATTGTGGATTGCACTTGGTTTATATGGAGAGTGGTGGAGCTACGCTATTGGCAGGAACATGGCAACCTGAACAAATTCTTGTTTTTCACATAGTCGCTTACAAGAGTCGTCCATAACAGGTGGCATCCCACTGCAGGAGGTGGCTGCCTAGAGCAGGTGGTCGCTTACAAGAACAAGAGGTGGTCACCTACAAAAGGTGGTCGCCTTAGAGATGGTCTCCTTTAACAGGTAAAGAGGTGGTCGCCTACAAGAGGTGGTCGCCCATAAGAGGTGGTTTCCCAGTGCAGGAGGTGGCCGCCTACAACTGGTGGTCGCTTTCAAGACGTAGTCCCCTAGAAAAGGCGGTCGCCTTAAAGATGGTCTTCTTTAACAGGTGAAGGGGTAGTCCCGCACAAGAGGTGGTCGCTAACAAGACGTAGTCCCCTACAAGAGGTGGTCGCCTGCAAAAGGTAATCGCCTTTAATAATAAGATGATGGTTGCCTCTAGATGGGCGCCTTTAACAGATCAAGAGACCGGGACACCTTCAAGAGAAGGTCAACTGCAAGAGGCTAAGTAGAGGTAGGAGCTTACGAAATGTGATCTCTTACAAGAAGTGGTCACTTACGAAAAGATGTACATTTACAAAAGATGGTTCGTTATGCGAAGTAGTCGCTCACGAGAGGTCTTGAATAGATCAGTATGACTGAAAAATGGAAGTTTGGTGTCGTGGTCTAGTAGTCGGTAAAATGATGGTCGTTCAGGGTGTGTAACGACCGAGTTGCACAGTATCAAAAAGTTTCAACTCGATCAAAACGTTTCTCGTTTCACGATTTTTTTTCTGTTTCTAGCAGAAATTTTTTTATTCCAAAGAAACATTTTTAAAACTTTTCCCACACAAAGACGATGCTTGTTGTGCTAAAATGATGCGATAAAAAGGAAGGTCACCGTACTCGGAAAGGGAATACAGTCATTGATTTCTCTGGAAAGCTCAGCTTCAAAGGAAAGCTAGCGCGATAGTGACCATTCTAGTCCCCATAGCTACACGGCTTTTTTAAAACTACGTCAGGATCCCACCAGTGACCAAACAGATCGTAAGCTCTGGGTTCGAGAATGGATGGTGACGCGACAGGGCTGATAAACGACTGCGCATGCTCGAGATCAGCATTTCAAAATCGTTCGATCGGCCGTTTGTTTGGCGCCATGCGAGCTTGATTTCTCGGTCGATTTTGGCGTCGTGTCACTCGAGAAGATGGAACTTGGGACGCGATTTACAGTTGATCCACGTCACGCGTGAACGGAAACCTCAGCACGTGATCCGAGTCTTCAAATAAACAAGCTACTTTCAGTGACATAACGGAGATCACAAGGGAAATATTGAAGATCTCATTGAAATTTCCGAAAATGGCTTCTATCTTTGTAGAAGCAAGGGGTTGTGACGGGACAAATCTTTGTTTTATCGAGAGACCGCGTTATTTTCTGGGTTCGCTTCTCGTCAGTGGTTCAAAAACGTCTTAGACGACTAGAAGGAGGTGAAATTATGTCTTTATTTTGCTGACGCGTGATTCCTGTTTCAACCGAACGAGAACAAACCTTGGAGCTGAACGCTTGTGTAAGAACGGTAGCTCCGAAGGAAGTGGACGAAAACCAAGATACATCTGCCGTGTCAAGCAATTACCGATGACAGTTTTTCCTAGTTGCGAGGTTGATTAAAGACAAAGCCGACGCTTCGTCCACAGTTAACCAAAGCGTAATGTGAGTTGTTTGTATGGAGCTGAAATTCGATCCAAAATGTAAATGGTCAGTCTTCCGTGCAAAATACCTAAAAAGCGAAATAGGTTTGAAGACCATTACCTGTTGTGTGTTTGCTGTGTTTTTGCCACTTTTCCGAGCTTCTGGAGGCCGTTTGGGGCGATTTTCTGTTTAGATGCGACATCTGTCAAAGTAAAGCCAGTACGTGACAAGACGTCGCTTCGACCGTTAAACAGAATATCGCCCCAAACGGCATCCAGCAGTTCGGGAAAGCGGTAAAGACACAGCAAACACACAAAGATAAGGTTTTTCACACTCTATTTTGATTTTTAGGTATTTTCCACGGAAAACTGCCGATTATTTTCAATCGAATTTCAGCTCCATACAAACTCTCATATTACGCTTTGGTGACCTGTGCTTCGTCTATAGGCAGGTACAAACCCGGACCGGATTAACTCGGATCGCTTGATCCGGGTCGGATCGACTCGGATCAACCCGGATCAACCTGGATCGGCCCGAATCGACTAAAACTTTTACAGAATCAAAGAAAAAGGATACTTTTACGCATTTATGGTTTCATAGTCATGAAAATAAAGCTATCCTTTCTATTCTGCGCCGCTTTGTTGGGCCGCCATTTTATTTTCAGGTGTCAGGTCCTTGCGGAGCAAGTTATGAAACTCGTGTCCGGCCTCAAGTCGCGTTGGTAGTATGTAAAGTGACCGGGCCAAACACGACTTCCGCTAGTCGCTGAATGCTTGTCTAACAACTAGAGCTTTCCCAGATACATTTGCAACGGCTTTGTCCCGGTAAATTGTGTGGTTGACCTATTGATCAAGAGAGGGCACTCTCAAGCTGTGACACTGTTTGGAGGGTTTTACGTTACGTTCTTAGAGCCTTTTAAAATCGTTGTGCCATCGTGTGCGCTAGCTCTTTGGCAATAAGTTAGGTTTTGGGGCTCCTTAAAGCCGCTTTAAGGAGTGATGTCTTCTGAAAGAATCCGCGAGTTTCTAAGTCCGTGTTTTGATGTTTGCTCACGGTTATGTGCAAAAAATGTTACCATGCTTTTTTTCACGGATGTCGTATAAAGTGTCTAAAGGATTCAAGTTATGCTGAGACTGTTACAGTCTCCTTTGATCACATGGAAGCTACGGCTTCTTGCGCTGACGTTTTAACTCCACTTTCATGGTTGTGATTCTAGAATTTGAATCACCACTTGGAGTTAAAACATTGCACCTCCATTGTCTTCTGGCGATACCAACATCCAACAGATAGATTTCCAGCAGTTGAATTATAGTGCGCTTAGCAATTCTGACGTGGTTATTCACAGGTAACCCAAGCTCTATGGGAGATATATAGACCGTGTGACCTTTGTTCTGCGTTGTGTGAGTGTTGTAATATGAGCGTAACGGCGGCCGTTGCGTAACAGTGAAATTATAAGGATTTGTATGGGAAAAAACGATTCCAACTTTAATTTAAAAATGCGAACGTGTTTTTAATAAAAAAAAACCCTACCTGAAGTCCTCTGTCTGTTGTTCTTTCTCCTATGTGGTTTTTGGAGCGATTTAGCGCGATTCCAGTGAGTTTTAGTTCTACTGCCTTTCTCTCTATATATCCTTTACCAAGGTTGGGCACTCGAGCCGGTAGGCCGATCCGGTCCGCTGAGGGAAAAGAGCCGTAAATTCCTTCCAGAGCCTCCGATCGCCTCGAAATTTCGCGTGGACCACGCACGATAGCTCAGCGGACCGGATCGGCCTACCGGCTCGAGTGCCCGACCTTGGTAAAGGATATATAGAGAGAAAGGCAGTAGAACTAAAACTCACTGGAATCGCGCTAAATCGCTCCAAAAACCACATAGGAGAAAGAACAACAGACGGAGGACTTCAGGTAGGGTTTTTTTTATTAAAAACACGTTCGCATTTTTAAATTAAAGTTGGAATCGTTTTTTCCGATACAAATCCTTATAATTTCACTGTTACGCAACGGCCGCCGTTACGCTCATATTACAACACTCACACAACGCAGAACAAAGGTCACACGGTCTATATATCTCCCATAGAGCTTGGGTTACCTGTGGGTTGACCCTCCTGTGACGGTCTGTTTGTAAATCGCAAACGATTTTCTTCACGACCATTTATTAAATTTGCAGCAGTTACGAATGTACTTGGGAAAGCTCTATTTTTAAGGTAAGGATAACTTCAGCGACTA